>JALHCC010001690.1:0-76992 GCA_024340765.1 Tolypocladium cylindrosporum | reverse complement strand
ATTGGAGCTTGAAGACTTTGAATCAAGATCCAAAAAATTCAATTCATTTGATTCATCCTTCATTCAAAATCTTCAAAAAATTCGCCTTCATATATCACCCCTAGCGGTGGCTACATGGAATACCAGCAACTACCAAGAAGCGTATCAGAAGGTGCCGGTAACCGCGCACCGCCAGCCAGGAGTTGCCAGTAAGCTTCAAGGCACGCTTGCTGGTAGCAATGCGTTGCTGTTAACCGCCGGGACACAGTTGCCGGTAGCCAGGAGTTGCCAGTAACAGCCCGGGCAGAGCTACTGGTAACCAGAAGCTGCCAGCAACCACCAGGGCGCGGTTGACGGTAACCAACAAGTTACAGTTGCTGGTATCCAGGAGCTACCGGTGGCCGCCAAGGGTCAGGTTACTAGTTACCGCTTCATTGGACAACATGGGGGTGCTGGTAACTACTGACGCAAGCGGCCTTGGTTCCTGGTCACTAACATTAAAGTCGCGGGGCCTGCTACATGTGACCAGTAACTGCTCCGCTGCATGGCCTGTTGTATTTTGGTGAGACTGGTTCATACATTGCCGGTAACTTTGACAGCATCAGTTGCGCTCGTGTCTTCACTCTCCAACGACCCCAGCTATCGGGTGTGTGAAGGACGGTTGCGACTCCTGGGCCGAGAGTTGCTCTCGATACTGCTTTGCGCGTATGTTCTGTCCCACTTCTACATGTGCCGCGAGCCAGATCCAACATATTTCTGGTTAATAGACAAGTAGATGCAATCCAAGTCTACGACAACAGCCACGCATGGAACCTTGACCGTTAGTTTTCCTATCTCTATAGAGGAGGGGAAGATCAATGGGAATTATGACAAAGCTCATATTGGCTGGGTTGTTGATTCAACTGATTGAGATGATCATGAGTGGGACTCACAGATCAAACAGATCCTTAGGGCAATGCTCGCGCCTATGAGTTGTCAAGCGCAATGCAGCCTATATCCTTCTCAGCTGATGCAAAGATTTAATGCTTGAGCCAGCAACTAATGGCCGCGCGTGAATGCTGGACTTCATGTACCTCCCCCACCATGACTGGATGCCAGACGAGGCATCACCGCGACAAGAAGACCTTCCGAATCTTCCAGGCCAACGTCGGCCAGCACGTCAGTCGATCCTGCTCCAAAGGCTCGCCGGGTCCGACACAACGCGTAGAATTGGAGGGTTCATGGTTACAAAACTCTGGTCTAGAGACAATAAATGGCATAATTTCAGGACAGGGCATGAGGACGCTTGCGGGCTTTAAGCCTGCAAATAAGGCAGATCCGTAGAAGGCAGAGTCAACTGGCCGATTTGATAACGATGTTTCATGTCAAGATCAGGTCGCTCACTCACACAGAAGGGCAACAGCACTGCTGCCTAGCAGGCTACAACCAGTCATGATACTGCTGCCTAGCAGGCAGCAGTATCTCCATCGATCTCCATCGAGTATTTAGTTCGGTCCAATTCCGCTCCTTAGATAGAAAATCAAGAGTCTTTCGTTGCCCGATTCACAGGGGATCTTCTGCCCGATCGTTGTCCAGTTATCCAATTAATCGTGGTGTGCCATATTTCACACTCTAGAAGGCGTGGCTGCTAGCAATCCATTGTGTCATCACAAATGGAGACACAGGTTGAACAATGTGATTAATATACTTGAACTTCGCTGTCTACTCAGGCTCGGTATCCATATCGAGATGGCCAGATCTACGCATCTCCCTTTCCCACGTGACTTGACCAAATTCATTCACCGTCAGCTCCTCGGCCTCTTCCAACGCCCGCTCCCCCCGAAGGTCCTCGACAGTCACCCAGGTTGGTTTCCACATGACCTTGTATTCAATGGATCCATTCAATGCCTTTCGTGCCTCTCCCAAACGCAAGAACTCGTATTCCTGACTGCTGCCAGTCGAAACGCGTTTCTTTTGGACACGATGTTGAGCAGTGATAGCGGCGCGTGGCGTAGCCTTCCTCCTCCGCTGGCTCCGGCGTGGTTGGGTCACCGGCGGCTGTTCACGGGCCGTGGTCGCTTCAGAGAGCGTCTGCTGCTGGGGCTCGGGGCAATCATGCTCGAGGGTTCCGTTGCCTGCAAAAAGTTGTGAGCGGTGCTATGGGCTATGTACACATTGCAGGGTGGGGAAACTCGTGTTACCATGATGCGCTGAAACGCCGCGTCGGCGTGACTCGGTTTGTCCTCTGATGACCCTTTCATATTCGGAGAAAAGAGATTTAAGACGATCAGCGTCCATGGCTGACCCTGTGGTGGTTGCTGGAGATTCCACGAGGCCAGGGGGAGATCCCTCTTGCCCAGTCTCTGGGCCCGTCGACTCAATGGCCGGAGCGCCAGAGTCAATGGCGGGTTTCCCGAGATCGGGTTCCGAGATGGACTCGCTGGACTCGCAAGGACTCCCCGACTCGCTGCCGGTGACAGAGCCGCAGCTCCCTGAACTGGCTGGCGAGGGAGATGCAGTCGAGAAAGGGAAGTTCCACGGAACAGTGGGTTGTTGGGATGAACGACGGCGACTGGGAGAGGGCCAGCGGTACGTCTTCTTCAGAGTGATTCGGTCCATCTTCGCAGTCGTGAAGTCGATGTCGTCGCCGGAAACAAAGATGTGGAAGAGAATGGTTAGATGGCGAGGAGGAAGTTGGCGGATCCGTGGCCTTTATATAGACAAATCGATCCCTCCATGCCCGCATGTCCCTCGCTCTGTGGCTGTACGAGGAGCGAGAACAGGAGAGGAGCAAGGGGGATCACTTTGCCCAACTCTTCGCCGGGGCATGTCAAGTTCCCCCTTCTCCAACTACTCGCGACTCCTCCCGCCCATGTTGAGAGTCGTGGGCGGTAAGGAGCAAGTCGCCACGGCCAACGAATCCCCCTGTACCTTTTCCAATTCCTACACTCTCGCGTCTCAACTCTCGCCAGCCACCTCCCCCCGCATCCTCGGCTTCCTCGGCTTCCTCCACGAACCTCGTTTCTCCTCTTCCCAACGAGTCGACTTGCACCGCAAAGCTGCAGCGGAGGACGGGAGCGTGCGCCCAATCCCCAGTGCGATCCGGACAAGCCGCTCATCGAGGCGAGACGACCAGACCGCCTGACCCTCCCACATCATCTTGGGACAGCCAATCGTCAGGCGCTCAGGCTTGAGCCGTGGCGCGGGAAGTTGTGCATCCGAAAGTCGTACGATCTGACACAGCCTGCGAGGACGATGGGGGGACAGGTCCTGCCCGCTTTCACGCGGCCGCAGGAACAGAGCCGAGGGTGACGGAGATGAAGATGACGCCGAGTCGACGAATCACGCCATCGAGGGATTGCGTGCGCCGCAAATGTGGTCGCAGATTGCCGGGCCCAAGTCGGTGGCACTCTTGTCGGATGGCGGTCTGTTCCTGTTGTGCCAATCATAGAAGCTTCACCAGCCAACGCCCATGTAGACCCAGTGCTGCGTCGGTTGTCTTGTCGGGCGCGCCGCGCACCGAGGGGGGCTTTGATGGAACCGACGGAGAAGAGGGGAGGATCAGCTGGCCTGATCTCTGCATGTGTCCGTATGGGGTACGCCTTGCGAGGGCAAGGCAGACTTGGCCACGTCATCTGATCCTAGACCAGCTGACGGCATCGCCGCGGAATCCTTGGGCTGTCGGGGGGCTGTCGATCGCCACGTCGCCGGCGGGGTTGGTTCAAGGATCGAGATCGAGGAGGGTAGCGGTGATCGTGTCGAGTTGTTGCCAGAGGCGTCGATGGTGGGAATCAGACGAGAAAGTACCCGCCTCGGTGAGTGAAGGCTCTTCATGGTCCAGGGCGTCGAAGCAATACGAAGAAAGGTTCCCCCGGCGTGAACAAGCTGGAGGACCAGACGGGCCAAGGCGCGGCCGACGAAGCGGACACACTGAATCCGGCGGCATCATGGTCTCAGCTGAACATGCAGCCAAGGGGTTGAGGGGGTCGTGCGAGCGGGGTGCAGTGAGACGAAGGACCCCTGGGGGCCGTTGGGTCTAACATGGCTGCCTGACGTGAGGGAGGGGAGACGGTGAGAGAAGAAGAGAGGAAGTGAGAGTTGGGTTGAAGGGGTGGGGAGGGAGTGTTGCTCGGTCTTATAGAAATCCATAAAGCAGCGGGAGGTCGAAAGTGGGGCGAATTGCCCGAGCGGGAAGGCGGTGGCGGGCGGCGGGGAATTTGCAGCGACCGACTTTACGCTAACAGATGATCGAAGGCTCCTTTCAGCCTCCACCTGAGAGTGGGCTCAAGCCTACTGTCAATGTGAGTAGCCGCTCGCTGGGCGAACATCTTTCTGGAAGCTATTATTAACACTTCTCTGGTAGGATTACGCGACCAACGTGATTGTGGATCCGTACGTAGAACATTTTTGGACAGAAGTGCTGCAGATGCTTGGTGCTGACCTGAAGTGCAGGCCAGTGGATAACCAGACGGTCTTCGAGTGCAAGGTAAGAAGTGCTTCTCGGCCTCGAGGCGGATTAAATGACTGACCATACCTAGTATGAGCTTGACTCCCTCGCCAGCTTTTTCAAGATCTCCAGGTCGTACTATGCCAACACCAAGGACTCGTCCTTCTTCAACGACAACTGTTCGTCAATACATCTACTCATGTACAACAATAAGTGAATTGCTAATGCTTCGACAGGGAAGGCGGCCATGGACCAGATTTTCAAGGTGATGTACGAGCAGATGCTGAGTTCCTGGAACAGTGACGGAGAATATGAAAGTTACTATAGCTGGACGGGCACTCCTGGGTCGCTCGCCCCGGTAGTCCCGAACGGAGGAAACGGAGAACCCAAACATTGGACCGGGATGTCAGCGTCAAGTCATCGGCCATCGGATGATCTGTGTGTGTTCAGTACGTCGCAAATACCTTCCCAAACTTTGGATGAGGCATCCTAATAACAGCTTTTCTAGAATACGTCACGGCAGCCAACGCCATGATGGTTGTCGAGCTCGACCATCTCGCTGTGATGCTGGACAAGATCGGCAACCAGACGAGCATGTCGAGCAAAGCGCGTCAATTCTCCCGCACCCTCAACCGTGCCATATGGACACACGCTAAAACTCCACATGCCATTCTCGCCTACGAGGTCAACGGCTACGGCGGCCAGTACATAATGGACGACGCGAACGTGCCCAGCCTCGTCTCCCTGGCCTACCTGGGTTTCGTGTCGCGAGACCACAAGATGTACAAGAGGACCAAGAACGCCATGTTGTCGCCAGACAACCCGTACTACGCTGCTGGCGAGGGCTTTTCTGGCATTGGGTGAGTTTGCCAAAACTACTCCGTCCACGTAGCGTGGATAGATGAACCGACGGCTGACTTCTCCCCGCAGCGGCCCGCACGTCGGCGCCTTGTATCCGTGGCCCATGTCGCAGATATCAGCCATTTTTGGCACCGAAGACGACGACGAGATCAAGGATCGCCTGTCACTGATCCTCCACAGCACAGGTAGCCGGGGCCTCATCCACGAGAGCGTCAACATCTACAACACGAGCGACTATACGCGCCCATGGTTCGCCTGGGCTAACAGTTACTTTGCGGAGATGATTCTGGATCTGGCCGAGAGGAAGCCGAAACTGATCTTCAAGGACGACAAGCCGTACGTGATTGGAAAGGGGGAAAGGACATTTGGAATACGCTGAGCTGAGGGATGTCGCTTCAGTAGCAATGATGCAACGGAACTTTAGCAACTTACGAGTATTCGATTGGAGTAAATGGGTTCAGAAACAGGTCGCAAATGGTTTTTGTCTCACCTTGACTCAAGAGAGCTCCGTATGTTCTCTCCAGGATATGCAGCGGGCGGATGACCACGATGCCGAGGTCGGGCTGCGGTCCGTCTCGGCGAGCCTATGACCCTCCCTCCACTGCGGTCCTACAGTAGCTTCACCAGCACGGACGACCGGCAATAGCAGCTTCTCGAGATGAGCGTAGTGACAGATTGGGAACGATGAGGTTGGACATCGAACCACCTCGCTCCTAGTACCGGACCTGAAGATCCACCAGACCCCGCGCCCTGCCGAGCGCCACCAGAGTGGCCAGGCCGCCGAGCCGAGAGCCGCCCAGCTGACCGACCCGTCGTCTCAGTCTCTCAGACAACCCATCACGAGACTCAGCCAGCCAAGGTGACGAGCTACATCGCCACCACACATCGACGCACAAGTCCGTGATACACCGCAGAGTACAGACTACAAAGCAAGGAGCAACATGACGAGCGACAGCCGGCAGGTCCACGACGATGACGGGTACTACGACCTCGGCGCCCTGCACCGGCCGGTGAGCACCTCGAGCGCCGTCGCCCAGAGATGGTTCGATCGCGGGCTGGTCTGGTGCTACGGCTTCAACCACGAGGAGGCGGCCAAGTGCTTCGAGCGCGCCGCCGTGCTCGACCCGGGGTGCGCCATCGCCTACTGGGGCCTGGCGTACGCCCTCGGGCCCAACTACAACAAGCCCTGGGAGCTGTTCGAGAAGCGCGAGCGCCAGACGGCGGCGCAGCGCACCCACCGCGCCGTCGAGCAGGCCAAGGCGAGCCTGTCGAACGCGTCGCCCGTGGAGAGGGCCCTCGTCGAGGCGCTGCAGCATCGCTACCCGCGCGAGGAGGCGCCCGCCAAGTCGGACTTTTGCATCTGGAACCGCGGCTACGCCGATGCCATGAGCGCCGTCCATGCCCGCTTCCCAGACGACCTCGACGTCGCGGCCCTGTACGCCGACGCCATGATGAACCTGACGCCGTGGAATCTGTGGGACATCCACACCGGGCAGCCCGCCGCTGAAGCTCGTACGCCCGAGATCAAGCGCGTTCTGGATCGCGCGCTCGCCCAGGACGGCGGGGACCGGCATCCGGGAATTCTTCACCTGTACATTCACCTCATGGAAATGTCCAAGACACCAGAGGCCGCGATGCCCGCCGCCGACAAGCTGCGCGGGCTGGTTCCGGACTCGGGCCACCTCAACCACATGCCGAGCCACCTCGACATTCTGGTGGGAGACTACTCCCGCGCCGTCCGCGCCAACACAGATGCCGTGCGGGCCGATGAAAAGTTCCTCAAGCGCGAGGGGCCCATGAACTTTTACACGCTGTACCGCAGCCACGACTACCACTTCCGCCTGTACGCGGCCATGTTTGCCGGGCAGTCCAAGATCGCCCTCGAAACCGTCGACATGCTCGAGGCGAGCGTGTCCGAAGAGCTGCTCCGCGTCGAGACTCCGCCAATGGCTGACTGGCTCGAGGCCTTTCTGGCCATGCGAGTCCACGCCCTGATCCGCTTCGGCCGCTGGAAGGACGTGCTCGCCATAGAGCTGCCCCAGGATCAGGACCTCTACTGTGTGACGACGGCGCTGCTATACTACGCCAGGGGCGTGGCGCTCGCCGCCACCGGTCGGGTCGAAGAGGCCATCAAGCAGCGTCAGCTGTTCGGCGAGGCCGTCCCGCGGGTAAAGCCGTCGCGGACGCTGTTCAACAACAAGTGCGTCGACATCCTCTGCGTCGCTGAGGCCATGCTCGATGGCGAGGTCGAGTACCGAGCCGGCAACTTCGAGGCTGCCTTTACGCACCTGAGGGAATCCATCACGCGGTACGACAAGCTGCCATTTGACGAGCCTTGGGGTTGGATGCAACCCACGCGGCACGCTTATGGAGCCCTGCTGCTTGAGCAGGGCCACGTCGAGGAGGCGATGAAGGTTTATCGCGAGGATCTGGGCCTGGTTGAGTCTCTGCCCCGGGTGCATCGCCACCCAAACAACGTCTGGGCTCTGCATGGATACCACGAATGTTTGCTCAGGTCGGGACGGACAGCCGAGGCGCAGGCAATGCAACCCCGGCTCAAAGCAGCTCTGGCGCAGGCGGATGTGTCCATCAGCTCTTCATGTTACTGTAGGACATCGCTTCCGAAGATATAAGACCAAGTACACGATGACCAGGTAGCCTAGCGCGGCTGTAGCCAACTGCAGGGGCTTCGCCGTCAACGTTTCAATCTCTGGCATTTCAGGTGGTAAAATGCTCCTGGTGCATCAACCCATCTAACTTCATTCATGTTTTCAGCTGATAGGCCATTCCCGTCTTGTCGCGTGGCGTCTGCAATGCGCCCTTATACTACCGTTCGCGGCTGCGACGACACATCTGTCTCATTGTGCTTGCAATAGCTGTGACTCTGACGTTAGTAAGACAACATGGGTAAATGCGGGAACAGACATGTGCGCATGACATGGCCTTTTCACAACCAAACGGCCCGTCAACATGAGACTATCCTTCACGACAGTACGTGAGATGCTGACAACTCGGGTCACACTGGCTACGTTGCGCCAGAGTCCGGATTTAATAACCGGTGAACGATCTACAAATCGCAACGGTTCAGCTGGTGACTATGTGAAACCTGCGTCCAGTGACCTTCCTCAGCTATGTCGCGGTCCAATTGGCCTTCGTCTCGCTACGTTTCGGGACGTTTCGACGTTACCGACATGCCAAATCTGGAGCAAACTGCATACGTCCTCCCTTCTCGTCACATCTTGCATTCCAGCATCTAGTAATACGGGCTCATGATGCCGAGTCAAGTCGTTGTGGCAGGATCCATCGAAGGAGGTTCCATCTATATAAACGCCGCAACAGTTCGACACAAGTCGCCAGTTCAGACGCTTCACCTCACTCTCAAAGCAACTACTTGACTTTGCAGTCTACGAGCCTCTTCAACTACCAGCATTAAACCACAATCAACACTGTTCTAGGTGAGTCCAGCTTGTCTGCCCGAGTCCATGAGCTAACTCCGGGGCACTAGAGAGAACAGTAAATATCGACCCGTCAGCCCAACTTTGAGTCTCTTGACAGGAAGTGGAAACATCCGTCCAGCACAATTGATCAACATCTGCGCCTCCAAAGACGCCATGTCCACCAAGAATATTATTTTCGACGCCGTCGTCGGCCCAAATCCAGGCCAGTGGTATGGCACAATCGTCCTCTCCAATATCCGTTACGACGATGGAAGTGCGGTGACCGTCCAGGAGTTCTTTGGCATCGTGTTCCTCTCGCCCGCGAGTGTCTCGAACACGGATATTAATGCCTTGACCAACCCCTATGTGAAGGTCAACCCGGAGGTGACCAGCGAGCAAATCGATGCGACGACCTACTCCGTCACGGCCCAGCTCAACGTGGTGTCCCCCGCCTCGTGGGGCAACGGCGGCACCATCACCATTGGCATCAACGGCGACCTGACCAAGGACCCTGACCGCTACCTTAAGTCCTTTGTGTGCGGCGCCGATCAGATACCCGACACCAGCGGCACCGTCAACATCAACTGCGCAGCCTCCCCGGACCCGGCGCTTGACAGCTACCAGCAAACGGTGACTTTCACCTTGGGCACGCGAGTGTTGACCTTCAACGTGTCGCTCGGCGAGACAACCCCATGCAGCGTTCCCGCCGGCACTTACACCGTCACGGCCGCCCAGCTCGCCACGGAGGCACAAACCGTCATCGCAGACGCTCAGGTCAACCCCGGCTCCGTGACCGTCGTGGCCGGCGCAGCCGTGGATGTCAGCGTGACGTACGGCACGGTCGCTACGTACAGTGCCATTGACGTGACCATCGGAAACATCTCGCCGCTTGAGAAGGAACAGTTCCACGTCCGCGTAGTCGACGCTGGAACCACGCTTGCCGACTTCTCGAGCCCCAACGATCATACAACTTCGTTGCGCCTGCTGCCGTCGTCAGGCACTGCTGATATCAGCGTCGATGGGAGCACCCTGAACAATGTCGAATATTCATTCAACACCAAGAGCGTGACTCTCTCTCCGTCGCTGATCTCAGTCTCCTTCCTCCAAGGCGACCTCATCGCAAACCCCGTCGACACCACGGGCTTTGTGACGCTGCCCATCGTGGTGACATCGGATGTCTCACTCAGCTCGACCATCTCGCTGCGCCTCACGTCGTCGTCGTCGCCCCTGGTCTACACGCAGGTGGTAAATGCGAAGGCCGGCACCACCAACTTCGAGGTGCCAGTGGCTCCGGGGGGCTACACGGTCCAGGCGATCAATATCATCGACCAGGGCATCGTCTACGTTGTCAGCACCGCGGCCAGTCTGACTGTCGCGGCCGATGGCACCACGACGGTGCAGGTGACGCTGCAGCGCGGAGCCAACCTCATCGTCAAGGGATTCCCCAACTTCCTCAGCTTCGGCGGCTGCACCGACCTGACCTCGGGCAACAAGGCCGACTTCGTGGCGGCCCGCGCGTCGTCCATCTTCAAGTACGCCGGCGTTGACGGCGCGGGCGACTCCGGCACCTTCCTGACGGACGACCAGGCCACGAGACAGACCATTGCTCTCGCGCGCGCCGTGGAAACGGAGCTCTCCGATGGCAACCCGGTGCTGCCGGTCATGATATCGTACACCTGCAACATGTCGGGCGGCAACCCGGGAGACCACCTGGGCGACGTGGACGGGCTCGCGCACAGCTTCGCGAACCTGATTCTTTCGTTGAACATAGCCAACTCCACGATCGATGCCCAGCACTCCGTGCCGGCGGGCTACGTCGTCAATCCAGACTTTCTCGGCGCGTGCCAGCAGGATGGGCTGCCTGCCACCTACCCGGTGAGCGTCCGCGCACCGCTGACCACGGCGCTGGAGCACTGGAGCGTCCCCGCCGAGATCCCCAGCACCATCACTGAGACCCTTCGCGGCTACGTGCTCGCGGTCAACTGGCTGTTCCGGACGGTTGCGCCGGCGGTCACGTTTGGGTGGCAGGTCAACCTCTGGGGCGTTGGTGCCTCGACCTGGGTCTATCAGGACGACGACGTGACCCAGATCGCACAGTCAACGGGCGACTTCGCCAAGTCGCTGGGCGCCTTCGACGCAGACAACCTGCCCGACTTCCTGGCCGTCGACCGCTACGAGGCCGATGACTTCACCGTCCGCTCCTACGGCAACGGCTACTGCTACGGCCCGCGCGAATGGGGCCGCTTCTTCGACTTCTGCGCCGCGCTCAGCGCCCAGCTGCAGTTCCCCATCATGCCGTGGCAGATCCCGTCGAGCTGGACGCCGCTCACGACCGACGCCGTCAACGACGACTTCGACTCGCAGCACTGGGGCACGGGCGGCAGCTACATCCTGGGGGACGCGGGCATCAACTCCGACTACCACAACGTGAACATCAAGATCCTGGATCTGCAGTTCAGCCCCGCGCTGCCGTACATGGGAAAGACGGCCACGGACATCTTCACGCGCGCCGAGCCGTTTGACCTGACGAACCCCAAGTACCTCGACTTCGCGCTGCGCGGCATCTTCGCGGTGCTCCTGGGCGGAGGGTCGACGACGGGCATCGTGTCGAGCGTTGGCAACCCGCAGCCGTGGGTGCGGAATAAGCTCAACGCGTACATGCAGAACCCGATTCGCTTTGACGAATAGGAGTTTTCAAGGTGAGCCGACTGCTCGGAACAGGGTCTTGCAGGGACTGACATTGACTGGGGCAGATTCCACGCGAACAGTGAGAATGGACGGCCCGTTTGAGGAGAAGGGGGAGACAGCGCATGTTCAGGGCAGGTCCAAGTTGTAAAGACGCTTCAGTCAGTGCAGTTTTCTTCTTGCGACGTAGCAATTGACGACATTTCGTCTGTGCATGCTCTATCTACAGTGCTGAGTTGCTAGCTGCCCCTTGTATCAGGACGTGTGCCCCAAGCCTGAGCTGATACATGGAGCAGCAGACCGTTCGGTCAAACACATTCTTGCTACCCATCCGTCCAGTAAGTAGGTCCCACTAGCCGTCACTTGGCTGTCGCTCAGCAGTTTAATAGAAAGCCCGGGCGAATGCACCGGCGTGCTATCGACGAACCGGAGAACCCTTCAGGCTGTCGCTGCTGTCAGCTTCCGACTCGCTAACCAAACGGGCCTTTTCTTTTTCCAGCCACGCCTCCTGCTCTCTCGCGCTCTTCTCGAGGTCGAGGAACATCCACAGAGCAACCGCGCTGACCAGGCTCAGGGCAAAGAGAAAGTAAAACGGCGCGTTGTTGTTGTTCCCGCCCGGCGAGGCGTCGATGATGGCGCTGCTGATGAGCGGGCCGATGAAGCTCGACGCCTTGCCGATGATGTTGAAGACGGAAAAGAAGAGGAACTCGTGGCCTCGCGGCGTCACGGAGCTAATCATGATCTGCGAGTAGCTGTACCACGGACACACGAGCAGCCCGTAAAAGGCCTGGTACAGCCAGATCTCCCACACGTTGTGAAAGCCGAAGCGGTCCGTCCAGTTACCGACCATACCCCAGCCGTCGAGCAGGACGATGGCCACCATGACGGCGTTGAACATGGTCTTGGCGCCGAGGTCGAAGCGCTTCTGGACGAGCCAGAAGGCCCCGATGCCGACGGCCTGGGCGACGATGCCCACGATGAGCAGGTACGTCAGTGTCAGCGTGTTGTAGCTGACGACCTGGTTCTGCAGCGTGGCGATAACGGTGACGGTGGTGTTGAGCGAGTCGCCGAGGAGGAAGTATCCCGCCAGGTAGATGAGGCTCTGCTTGAGGTGCCAGATCTGGGTCGCGGCCTCGCGGAGCTGCCAGAGGCCGACGGTGACGACGTTGAGGCCCGCGGGGATCTCCATCCCGGGCCGCCTCTGCTCCAGCAGGAACCAAGGGATGGACAGCACCAGCCAGCACGCCGTGGCGAAGGCGATGAGCACCGACAGGCCCCAGTTGTTGCTGGCGGCGCCGGCGTCGACGCGCACGCCGAACATGATGCCCACGATGACGGCCAGCATCACCACCTCGCCCACCGACTGGATCCAGAAGGCGACGTTGCTGAGGCGGCTGCGCTCCATCTCGTCGCGCCGGTCCAGCTCGCCGAGCGTCATGGCCCCCTGCCGGTGCGCCCGCCGCGCCTCCCGCAGCCGCGGCGTGTTGCGCGCCAGCGCCGGGAACGCCGCGGTCCAGTACGTCAGCGTCAGCTGGTACGCGATGAGGCCGACGATGTACAGCCCGACGCCGACGCGCCACCGCGCCGGGTCGTGGACGCCCAGCCAGCCGAAGCCGACGCCGTACGCGACGACGCTCCACACGAGCAGCACCCGGCGCCGGCCCGTGCCGAAGTCGGCGTAGGCGCCGATGGCGAGGAACAGCGCCGCCTGCAGGGCAAAGGACATGCCGTTGGCGAGCAGCACGATGCTGTTGACGTCGCGCGCGCGGCCCGCGAACTCGAGCAGCCCGGAGTCGCCCGCCGCCTGGGCCAGCAGGTTCTGGAAGGCCGTGGGCCCGAAGTTGAAGAGCGCGAGGCCGTTGGAGCCGACGTAGTAGAGGTACCACGAGCGGATCTCCCACCTGCTCGTCGCGGGCGTGTCGTCCTCGTCCGGCGCGGGCGTCACCACATGCTGGTCTCGCGATGCCCTCTGCGTCTCTGCCTCCTCCCCGTCGACGCCGCTGGGTCCATCCTCTGGGCGGAGTGACATGGCAATGGTCCCGTCAGACGGCTCGCAGGTGGGATGCGAGAGACGCAAGGGGACCGACCCGGTGAGGGGTTTTATTACGATCAACAGGAGAAGCCATCGACCACAGCAGCCTCTGTCTGTTACACTACGTCGATATTGTGGATGGCTCGTCCCCTTGGGGTTAGATCCCGGCCCGTTCCCGGGTATGGCGGCTGCGGATTGGGAGATTGGCCAGATACGAGTGGTGGGTTAACCCGTGGTGCCTGATTCGAACGCTGTTTGGAGATACGTCATGAACAGCGAGTTCTGCCATCAATTGGCGTTGCCGTTTCTTCGCGCGGCAACTGCATCGCCTTCCACTCAACGATGAACTTGGCCGGCCGGACAATTGAACTTTCGGTACGAGTGCGGAAGCACAGACTTCAAAGACTATTCGCCATATCCCCGCATCTACTGTGACATCTAAAGCATTGACACATGTTTGCGATGTCACCGCTATAGGGTAGGGGTGTTGAGCAAAGATAGAAGCCAACTTTGAGTCGCTTACAGCAGCGCAGTGTAATGGACTGGATATGTAAGAGATTCTAGGACTAAACCTGGACCACTGGTCTTGTTTAAGTATTTCAGCGCGGTAAGAATGGCAGGTCTCTGCTCGTATCTGAGATCGATGTGGACGTCTTCCAGTCTGCATCACCATGCGCTCCCTTCTCTACTAATTGCACTAGGAGCAGACGAACCGAGTGCCGTCGGTATATCCAACTCCACTTGTGTCCAGCTTGAAAGCGCAGCCCAGCTGTTTCGTCAGCAGCTTTGTAGATGACATTCCATGCAAATGGGCAGACTGATGGTCGGCCAACGCCCAAGAAAAGAACAGCGCCGCAAGAATGACGGGAAGTCGTCGATGGAGATTCAGATGACGGCCCGTGTGAGCCGCCGCCGGACATCTGGGCCGTCGATCAGGTGCAGTTCGGGCCGAGCGGCCGAGCGGGCCGGGCGCCGTCGAGGCAACGCTGGACAGGGCCTGGTTTGGAGTACGAATACAAACCCCTGGACTGGCGTAGAAGTATCGGTACCTTAAATCAAGTATAGATTTACTAGTTGGATACGTGCCTGTGCTCCTCAATAATTAATTATCCCTCCATCAAGATCGAGGCATTGCTGCAGGCTTCGTGGCATGAGTACGTAGACCCTCCGATATTAACAGAAGAGACTTCGAACGTATATAAACTATGTAGATACTAGTGACGGTTAAAGCCAATTAGGACTCGTATGGTACTTTTACTCCAGTGGGATTTACGATCCTTGAATGGTGTACGGGGTATTATAGAAGAGCGAGTGCGGCGCGGAGTGCCTGTCAGCACTTAAATTTAATTGCCGTGAGATCTAGTTTCTCTCGATTTCGGCATCCGCTTCGTGAAATAGAAGAGGGCCTCTGGCAACACACTGCGGTGGCTTCCTGTTCCTGAGATTAACCTCCGCCCTGGTTACAACTCCATGAGGTCATTCCGGACTGCGGCCGAATTGTCAAAGTCCGCCGGTTCCGGGGGTGGAGACAGCCTCGGCATGACGTGCCACTGGATTGGCCTGGCGAGCGACGTTGCTTCGGGTATGCATGCAGAACCCTCAGTCGAATCAAGGAGAAGTACAAAGTAAGTGTATTAGAAATCCAACGTATGCAGGCTGCATTGGCACAGCAGATAAAGTTGGCGTCGTCGGCAGCTCGGCCCCCCCTCTGTTGCACGACACTCGACCACGTAATTCGCATTTACCACTTACAACACCTTCGACACAATGGCGCCCAACAAAACCCTCATCTTCAAAAAGGTCCCCACGGGCATCCCCGTGCCCGGCCAGGATCTCGTGGTCGAGGACCGCGAGATTGACCTTGACACGCCTCCCAAGGGCGGCCTCATCCTCGAGGTCCTCTATGCCTCGTTCGACCCGTACCTGCGCGGCAGGATGCGCGACCCCAGCATCAAGTCCTACACCCCGGCCTTTGAGCTGGGAGGGCCCGTTGCCAATGCCACCGTTTCCAAGGTCCTCAAGAGCGACAACCCAGAGTACAAGGTAGGCGAGCTGGTCAAGGCGGCGACCCCCATCGCGGAATACGCGCGCGTGGAAAACCCGGCCGCGCAGATGGTTACCAAGATCGACAACCCCCACGGCCTCGACCTCGGGATCTTCCTGGGACCGCTGGGCATGCCGGGCCTCACCGCGTGGTCCAGCCTGTACAAGATTGGCCAGCCCAAGAAGGGCGAGACCATCTTCGTCAGCTCGGCCGCCGGCGCCGTCGGCCAGGTCGTCGGCCAGGTCGCCAAGCGGGAGGGCCTCACGGTCATCGGCTCCGTCGGCTCCGACGAGAAGCTGGACTTCATCACCAAGGAGCTCGGCTTCGACGCCGGCTTCAACTACAAGAAGGAGAAGCCGGTGGACGCGCTGCGCAGGCTGGCGCCCAAGGGCATTGACATTTACTTTGAGAACGTCGGCGGGGACCACCTCGAAGCTGCGCTGGAGCACATGAACGACTTTGGAAGGATCCCAGCCTGCGGAATGGTACGTCGCAAGCACGCACCGGCGTATCCGTGCTCTCACGATTGGTACTGACAAGCCCTCTAGATTAGCGGCTACAACCAGTCACCGGAGCAGAGGCAGGGCGTCCAGAATCTCATGACCATCATTAGCAAGCAGATCCTGATGCAGGGCTTCATCGTCACTAACCCCAGCTTCGGCCCGGCCTACTACAAGGAGCATCAGGAGAAGCTGTCCGCGTGGCTGGCAGACGGCAGCGTCAAGGCCAAGCTGGCCGTCACCGAGGGCATCGACCACGCTGCCGAGGGCTTCGTGGGCATGCTCCAGGGCAAGAACTTTGGCAAGGCCGTGCTGAAGATTAAATGAGGTTGGAAGCTAATGACAGCGAATTGAAAAGAGTTTTGATGTTCAAGTTGACAGAGCTGGCGGACCACGGCATTCCCAAGCTACCAAACGATATGTGCGATGCCAAAGGAGTGTGGCCCTGGTGTTGCCTTTCGTCTGTGAACGATCCTGGACCAGCGCATACTCGTACTCCTGGCAAACACACTACATTCGTGCGGGGTAGGAGTGTCGGAACGGCAGGACGTTGATGCCTTCGGGATGCATACAGCACTCCCCAACAAGCAGCGCGACCATCTAGCGGACTCGATCGTGCAACATTCTTTTGCAAACGGAGTGTACGATCCGAGGAGCGTTCTCCTCCCCTTTCCTGTTTTTGCTTACGCAAGCTACAAGAAAACGGTCAGGTGACTATGGTGCCCGATTTGTTATTTAATGTTCAGGTAACGCGACAGGTGCATTCTGCCTCCTCATTTTCACACCATTCCATCGACTCCAAGTTGATTCTTTCGACGTTTATTCTTCCCATCATGAAGCACGATACTGCACTCTCTCAGCCCGATTTCAAGTTGATCGCTGAGGCCTTGAGGAACGATGCTGTGGAGCTGCAGCTATGCCAAAACCTACCCGTTGTTGATGGCGGTGCTCATCTGGTGGGCATGGTGCAGACGCTGTCGACCCGGGTTGATGCCTTGGAGAGGAAGGTCATTGTCTCGTGAGTGGAACGCTCGTTTGCGCAGTAGCATGGTGTCGCTGACCGGTCTTGCAGGAACAAGAATATTACTGCGCGCATCCTGAACGGCATTGCTGGGCTCGAGAGCGCCGGCTTGATGCCCTTGTACAGCGTCCTCACAGGCGAGCTGATCGAAGGTTGCCCGTCTACCTTGGCGGATCTGGAGCGAGTGTCTCGTGAGTGTTTCTTCTACATGCTGCGGGAATGTTGCTGACAGGTGGACATCGTTAGCGGAAGAGGCGGCCCGCTTGCTCGGTGAGCTCGACGAGTCGGTGCCCGGGGGAGCGGAGCAGAGGTCGCGACAGCTGAAGTTGGCTTTTGGTGTCAGGGCATCAGCCGTGTGATGGAGCCATCTTGTCTCGCGGTATTCGTTGTGTTGACGGACGAGGATATCGCCATGGCTCTCTCCTTTCCCCACTACCTGTATGCCTCTGTGCAATGTAGTGAATAAGTGATTACTACCAACTGGAGTACACTTCCAACGGTTCATGGTTTCACTGGTAGCTACTGAGGCCTTCCATGCCTTTCCTCTTCTGAATACGAAGTAGGTCTCAGCAAGCGGACGTTTGCCAACCCAACAAGGTCGCGCCTGGGCCGACTACAGCGGACTTGTGCGCGGCAAGTCTAGAATCAGGGTCTTAATCTCATCTGTATCCGAGTGCCATGGTCGATCATCTCTGGTGTTTGGTTTCCTCGGATAGTCTACACAGAGCTCCTATCAAAAGCACATCTCAATCTCCCGCCTCCCCAAACTGTACCCTTTGCAAAAGTCAATATACTTGAGCTCACCCTCATGGAGCCCTCCAACGCATATCCGCAGGCTCTCCTCCTCCCGCCTCGCGATAAGATCTAGAGCTGCTCGGCTCTGTGGTAATAGCACCGTAGAAGTAGCCAGTGAGCTGTGCAGCTTTGCAAACGCCTGGGCCATACCCAGCAACACCCACCCGTGCTCCTCCGGGCGCATGGCCGTCGCCAGCATGGTCTCTGCGAACGATGATGGCCACCGCTCAAGCACTTCCGCCAACGTCCCTGGTAGTTGAGGTGTTGGCTCTATTCTGGAGAGCATTTCAATCCCAATGTCTACGAGGTCGATATGGTCCACCCGGCGCATCTCATCCATGCCGGCTACCCCAACGGGCTCGGGGAGAAAGCCATACTGGGCTCGCAGGAACCGGACTATAGCACAGCCGGTGGGGTTGGCCACCTTCCAGGGGACGCAGACGAATGATTCAAGGAGGCAAGGGTGTGTGAACCAGAGCGGCAGTAGTCTGTGGATGTCGAGCTTGGACATGTCCGCGGTGAGTGGCTCAGTAACGAGTGCCTGCGATGCATCAATAGCGTCAAAGACAGCGGGGGCAAAGACTGGGTAGTCGACACGCAGGTCTGGGTTTTGGGGTGGCGACTCGTCCATGTCGGTCCTCCCGGTGAAATTCGTGTATGCGTCAGCTCCTGGAGGTATCAGACGGTCTATCCAGTCTCGGACTACAGCCACCTCGCGATCGGTGAATGCGCCAAACATGGGTCCGCCCCAGGAGAGCTGCTGAATAAGGCGGCTACGACTGCTGTTGCCTTTGTATACCCACGGCTCCGCGTTGCTCAGGCACCGCAGGAAGTTCATCTGCCATTCGGGGCAGGAGAATGCCTCAGGGTTGAGCCAGGTGCTGAGCGATCGCCCGCCGAAGCTCACGGGACAGCTTTCGTGGATTCTATTAGAGGCGGCAGCCTTTGCTTGGAAGATGTCGAGGATTTCTTTCTCAGCCGTGAGGGGGGAGTTTGTGTCGGATGGCAAGTTCAAGTTCTTGCATAGGACGAAGCCGGCCTGGACGCGCTTCCACGCCTGATGCGCAGCAGCGTCTCCTTGCTGGGCTGCAACGGAGCGCAGGCACTCTGTCACGATACTGCTTGCCATGGCTGTGTGACCCGTATCGGCGTTGCCGATGGTGATGTGTAGGGTGAAGTAATAAGGGTCGAAGCCGACCTCGCGTAGCTCCTTGGCCGTCACGAGTGTTTCCAAGGTCAGCAATTCGAAGTTGAGGTTGAACCCAAGGATCTCGGGAAGGAACTCGTGTGGAAACAGAGAGATGAGCAGCTGGGACAGCGCCGATCGCCAGACCCGAGCGTCGTCCATGCCTGCATGTCGGATGAAGTCGACCGAATCGGGCGCGACGACGGGCGCCTCGATCTTCTGGAGAAGTTGCCCGTAGACGTAGGCGTGGCTCTTGACAAGATCTCCGTCACCCAACTCCTCGGAGAGGACCTGCCATGCGGCTTTTGTGGTTCGTCGGTCTGCGAAAGGGGTAGTGGCCTTGTGGATGTGGCCGAGCCAGGCGCCGTCGACGAACTTGATGGGCGCCATGCGGATGAGCCAGCGACGCGCATCGGCTGCCGATTGGAACAGCTCGCGGTGTTTGCCTGCCTTGCGGCGGGCGAGATAGTCGTGCCATTCTCTCGTGACGGCGTCCAGCTCTTCCCGGACGAAGGTGTCAAAGGTGGCGGGGCAGAAGCTGTCAATTGACAGGATGGTGCTGTCCTTGCATTCTGATTGTAACGCTTCCGAGAAAAAAGAGAGCAGGAGAGACTTGGCTTCGGGGAGCACGTCGGCGTGCTGCTCGAGGTGGTGCAGCTTGAAGTAAAGCTCCTTGTAGGGCTGGCATTCTCTTTCTTTGCGCATAAAGAGCCCCCTTTTCGCCTTGGCCATATTCGCTCGAACGTGCCGGTTTCGGTTTGGAGCCATTCTGATGAACATGGCAAGTATAGAAACTAGACACAAGGCCAGAAGATACAGTGCTGGTCTGAAGTCCATCATGGATTCGTTGATGGCGGAGATCGAACACTGGAGGAGGTACACATTTAGCCTTGACAGTCAATACCGAGTGACATAAATAGCATCACTGAAGCTCGAAGATCGAGAGAAAGCGCTACAGCAGAAGTCATCACTACCTTGTGCCAGTCTCCCACGTCATCAAACAACTACACATGGCCAGATGACAACTCGCGAAGCTGCATGGATGAGCAGTCTCGATCTCATTCGACATCCATCCTGCTGATGCTGGCTGCAGCAGGCAATACGTCACTTCAGATGCCAGCTTGACATTACGTTACATATATTTCGGCGCCAGATCAGCAGGAATTTCTTCCTGGCGCCAGATCCGAGATAATTGAGGAGTCTGCTCCGTACCTCGCCCATGTTCAAGGATATGGCCGTGTCAATGTCATGCATGTTGTGCAACAAGAGCTCCCCGATTCCCAGCGGCATCCCGCCGTTCCGCTGGAAGTGGATGCTCGACTTCAGACTTCGGATGTCGGGACTGGAGGCAGCAAGTCATGGGCCGTTCGTGTGGTAGTATCTAACGCAGAGCCGGGGACTTCAGCTCTTGCGAAGCCCATCACAGCCTGGGCACTATACCCTACACGGCCACGTACAGCTAGATGCATATGCTCGTCTTACATTCTTACGTTTTTCCAAGGAAGAGGCCAGTAGGACGGGACGGGCCCTCGGACTGCGGGGAAGGGATGGGTCGGGCCATCGGTGTGTTTCTCCATATGCGGGTTGTCAATAGTCATGCAAGGCGGAAGCTGATATTGTCTCGGTCACAGCGTCAACTGCCGTATAGGCTGCAAAGGAAACAAGTGGCAGTGCTCATGCTGTAGTCTAGCTGCAGATTGTATGCAAGGTGTTGACAATACGCGGTTCTGCGAAAGTGACAACGGAAAGGAGATGTTATCGACGGCGGGACGAGACGCCATGACGGTCAACGCAGTTTGGCGGTGGAGCCATAGAGTAAAGAGTAACCTAGCTTCGGTCCTAGTATATATATCCATTTGTCATGCTTTCAAAGACCATTACCATTCATCCAACGATCATTGATTGAATCTCATCTCATCATGGAGGCCCTTCTTGGAGTTGAACAAAAATACTCCCTCATTACTCGTAGCCTCGAGCTGCAGAATGGCTGGTGTGGCAAGAAGCTCCAGTCCTTGCTCACCGAAGGCAAGACCATCAAGTATCAATGGGGTGAGGAGACTGTCATCGTCAACCTTGTGCTCGTCCGCTGACTGTATAGTTACTGCCCGACTGGAAAGCGTAAGCTCTGCAATCTGAAACGCGGGCATGCGACTATTTGGTAACCACTGTTTCTAGCACATATTGGCTACTTCATCCCTCTGATCAAGTTTGCCGATTTCATCCGCGCAGGCGGAGAGGTAGTGTCAGCCCTGACGGGCCTCTAGGTCACAGTCGAGTATATTGACTCGTATGCCTTCTTGGTCAACTACAAGTTCCCCTGGGATCAGGTCCGCTACCGGACGACGTACTACCGGTGCTTGATTACGGCGGCGCTGAAGGCCGTGGGAGTCCCCATGTCCAAGGTGTCGATGGTCGAGATGTCCTCGTACCAGGGAACTCCCAACTACATGGTAGACTTCTGGAAGCTCTGCGCACTGTGCTCGCAACAGGACGCGCGGGAGACGGGAGCAGAGGTGGGCGCGTCCACGATGCTGAGCCCCTTGCTCACCCCGCTGCTCCAGGAGCTGGGGGAGGAGTATCTAGGCGTGGATGTCGAGTTTGGTGGGACGGACCAGGTGCGTGACCTTTACGCAGCCATGTCCTTGAACATGGACAAGGCACCGAGCTGACTGATGTGCAGCGCGGCATTTCAACCTGGGCGAACAGTTTCTGCCCGAGCTAGGCTACGAGAAGCGTGTCCACCTGCTGAACGAGCTTCTCCCAAGCCTGACAGGCGGAAAGATGTCTTCCTCACATGCGGCCAACACCAAGATAACGTTCCTCGACGACCCGGCCACGGTGGAAGAGAAAATGGCGGGTGCTTCATGCCCAGCAGGGACCGCGCAGGGCAATGGCGTGCTTCCCATCGTTGAGCACATCCTGATGCCCATCAGTGAGATCCGGATGCTCCACCTGCTTGACAAGGCGGACGGGGTAAACGGTCACGGCGCCGAGGACAGGGGTCCCTTTGCTGCTGAGGGTGCGCCCGAGGGGACTTTGTTCAGCGTTGCCGTGCCCGAAGCGAGCTGCGAGTGTCGCTCGCACCGCAACTACTGCACGTATGCCGAGCTAGAGGGGGACTACATTGCAGGAGTGGTTGGGCCTGCGGCGCTGAAGGAGGCGGTTGCGAGCGCGCTCAACCAGGTGCTGCAGCCGATCCGCGAGATGTATGAGGGGAACGAGGAATGGATAGTGGCGGATCGGAAGGGGTATCCCGAAGATTGGCCCGCACTGTAGTAGCATTGTGTTGAACGCATGGCGTGGCTAGTCATGATACTTCTGTACGCATCCATTAACAGGCTGGACTATGGAGTGCATGCATCTGATGACGTGGACATTGGTCATTGGGAATGGCTGCCATCTGCATAGCTGCCCAGTCCATCACAGATGAGATTGTTCTGTGCTTCCCGCTGCCGAGGCGGCTGATATGCCTCCCCAATCCTGAGTAGTATTGCCAAGAGCCAAGCTTGGAGGGGAATGTTCATCGACGTGGGATCGCAGATATTAGATGTCGAGTGCATTAGCGCTGCAGATGGCAGGACGGCTCACCTAGGCCTGCAGCTGACGTGGGTGACAACAAAAGAGACAACATTGGCTGGGTGTAAGGGCCTCACCTTGGTCAGGCCTTCACAGCGGACAAGCTTCAGGTTTTTGGTCAGATAATACGAGTTCAAAGAAGAATGAGGCTGCCATGTGCAGTCTGCTGGCAGAAATGCGATCAAGAGACCGGTGTTATCGTACTCGAGCCGACGTAACATGTATATAACTTGGGCAATCTTGCAATTCGAGCACTCTAATTCGTACATACCCAAGGCTTCATACAGCTTCATACCAGCCTAGTATCTCTAGACACCATGACTCAAACTCAGCTCCCCGACACATCCACCGTCACGTCCATTGACTTCGCTCGGCTTGTGGCGGAAGATGGCTCAGAAGTATCCAAGCTGCTCCAAGCCGCCGAATACCCGGGGTTCTTTTATCTCGACTTCCGCAACATGCCGGGGACGAAGGATGTCGTCGAGCTGGCGCGGAGCGTCTACGACATAGCCGATAGATACTTTGAACAGCCTACCGAGGCAAAATTAAAAGATGCTGTGAAGGACCAGCCAGCCTCCAGCGACAGAGGGTATGTTCTCTTACAATATGCCTTTGCCCTTCAACTGATGCGAACCGTCTGCCATTGGTAGCTACAAGTCCTGCGTGACAGACGAGTCCTTCGAGGTAAGCTTTGCCTGCACCTTCAATCGCACAAGCAAGCAAGCGGTGACTGATGAGCCCCATCCAGATGTCGACGGATGAGATGCGCCGAGGCACCCTCAAGTTGCCCGCTTCGATGGTGAAGCAGGCCCAACTCCTCAACAGCTTCCATTCCCACTGCCACGACGCCGCATACATCCTCCTCACCCAGCTCACAACGGCCCTCAACCTCCCGCTGCAGGCGCACCACCGTGCGGACGAGTCGAGCGAGAGCGGCCTCAAGCTCATCTTTGAGCCCTCGGTCCCACGCGCCGCCGACGTCGTGGAGAACAAGCACCGCGACAGCGGCACCTTGACCATGCTCTTCTACGACACATGGAGCCTCCACGTGTGTCTATCCGGCGGCGATGACGATGACGAGCAGCAGGAATGGGTGTTTGTGCCCCCGCCGCCCGAGGGCTGCGCGCTCGTGCACGGGGCGAGATCCCTGAGGCGCTTGTCGGCGGGCAGGTTGAGGGCGCCGCTGCATCCGCAGTTGCTTTCAGCCCGTCACCTTTTAAACATGTATACACCTCTCACTCTCGCCCTCTTCACCACAGCGAGATGGCGCCCAGCACCGCAGAGTCTAAGCCCGCAAAAAACCGCCCCCTGCTCGTGCTGGGCTTGAGCAGGACAGGTGGGACCTGTAAGCATCGTGTGCCACGCTGACCGAGGCTGGGCGAATATGTCGGCTGACTAAATGGCTGCCGCAGCACTGTCGCGTGCCCTCGCAACCTTGGGGTATGATAACCTCTACGACCTCGACGACATCGCCAATGGCGGCCCTGAGCACGCCGACTTCTGGTTGCAGGCCGTGCAGCGAAAGCTGGCTGGTAACGACGGGTTTGACAAACCAGAAGCCGATGCTTTGCTCAGCGGATATGATGCACGTTTCCCATGACATGAACCCATCTGTGCGGCCTGGACTTGAGTTGACATGGATCCAGGGTGTCCGAAACGTGCCCGCCGCCGCGTTTGCAGCCGACCTGATCCGCTGCTACCCCTCGAGCAAGGTGGTTCTGCCGACTCGGGACGTAGACTCGTGGCATGTGTATGGCCCCTCCCCCCTCACGCAACGATGCAATCCGTTAACATGACACTGGACAATAGATCGTGCCTTGCGACCGTCTACCAACGCTCCGTCGACCCCGTCCTCCGCCTGCTCGCCTTCCTCCACCCCGGCTCCCGCGTCTACAGGACCCTCCTCGAGGGCCTCCAGCAGACACTCTACCGCGGGGACTTCCCCAACTACGGAAAGACGGCGTTTGTCAAACACATCAGCGACCTCAGGGACCAGGTGCCTCCCGAGCTGCTGCTCGAGTACCAGGTCCAGCAGGGATGGGGGCCTCTCTGCGAGTTCTTGGGAAAGGAGGTTCCCGCGTGCGAGTTCCCGCGCAGCAACGATCGGGATACTTTCTGGAAGGGGTGTCGGACCCGGGATGCCCGAGTTGCGAGAGAGGTGGTGGTGCAGGCGTTGCTGGTATATGGGATGTACTGGGCTGGTGGGGTTATACTACTATATCTATATCAGCTACTTCGTACGAAGTATGAAACATATATAAATCCTACTTGATCCATCTGTCCAGATGCCTCGAGGCTACTCGTAGTTCCGGAACCGGACGGGACCGGACCTAGCAAGGACATGGGAACAGACAGAATCGGGACAATAGCCCCACCCGTGATTAATTACTCTAGTCGACCAACTTCATTTCATCAAACAGGCGCAGAGCACGACATGTTGTAGACAACCAGCTGGGAAGTTGGTCATGTGAGTCATGGACCTCGAGTCGCTGAGTCACCAATCCCCCAACCAGTAATTTCGCCTCCTGTATTTTACTTGTAGCGCGTTCGCCTCGCATCGTCCCGCTCTACGCCGACATCGCGAGGGCCCAGCATGGACGCTTTCCGAGATGCGTCTCCCCAGGAATCTGCTTATTCCGCTCCTCAAGTTGCGGCATGGCTCCGGCAAATCTCCCTCCCCCCCTCCTACGCTCAGTATATAGACGCTCCGTCCACCATTCCCAAGACGGCGGAATCCCTCCGGACGCTGTTCCGATGCCAGATCACCACCTTTCCCTACGAGAATCTCTCGGTGCACTA
Source organism: Tolypocladium cylindrosporum (assembly GCA_024340765.1). NCBI lineage: Eukaryota > Fungi > Ascomycota > Sordariomycetes > Hypocreales > Ophiocordycipitaceae > Tolypocladium > Tolypocladium cylindrosporum. The sequence goes on along the minus strand of JALHCC010001690.1, from coordinate 51,651 downwards.
CTCCCAGACCCACCAGGTCAACATCCAGCCTGATGTCCTGTACACGAAAATGCTGGGCCCCTCCTGCAACAGCAGAGGCGGGTACTGTATGGAGCTCAGCATCCTCTTCCACCACATGTTGCGCGGTCTCGGATTTCACGTGTACATGACCGGAGTGCGCAACCGCACCAGGACGGAGGGTGTGCCGCAAGGCGAGTATCAGGGATGGTAGGCTCCCCGCACCTCTCCAGTGGACAAGGCATTGACGAACAAGGACTCACATCAACAACATCGTCCACCTCCCTTGCGGGGCCAAATTCAGCGCCGACGTTGCCTTTGGGGGCGACGGGCCGACATCCCCCCTCCCCATGGACGGGGCGGCGTCTGCGCTTCACAATCTGGGGACCCAAGAGGTGCGCCTCGTCCATGAAAACATCCCCAAGCAGCGCCTCCGCGAGCCGAAGCTGTGGGTGTACCAGTACCGCAACAGCGCCGAGAAAGAGTGGAACTCCTTCTACAGCTTCGCCGAGGTCGAGTTTTTCCAGGAGGATTTCGAGGTTCAGAATTGGTGGACCAGTGTCAGGACACTCCATCGGTGGACCGTCTTGGTGGTTCGATTTCTTAGAGAGGGAGAGCCCATCAAATTTCCTCAAAACGACGACTGGAGGGGAGACGAGGAGCGAGAGGTGAATGTTGTCGGCAAGGTAATGCTGGTGAATGATTTGGTCAAGGTCAACATGGGGGGCAAGACACGGGTGGTGCATCAGTTTTACTCCGAAGAGGAGCGACTGGCGGCTCTCCAGGAGTATTTTGGGATTGGCTTGACGCAGGAGGAGGCTCAGTTCATACAAGGCTGGGATATGGCGTTGAAGCTGAAAGCATAGAGTAGATTGAAGGTGCAAGTGGTAAGGACGCAGCACTGGGATAACATACTGCAGGAGCTGCTAATTGCTGGTCCAGCCTGTGACCGCGTAGGGGGCTTGTAGGGAATCTATGTCCCGCAGAGCCATCGACGCTCTTCGCCAGGGATAAACGCTTTGATCGCGACACGAATACCAAACCCGCCCCATCTTCTGCGCCGCCTGGCTCGTGAACAGGAAAACATTCCGTCAGCCGCTGCGATGGGCCACGTCCTCGAAGCCTGCAGCCCGAGCTTGGCAGCTGTGTGTTACGACCCTTTGTAGTTGTTTTCGGCAAACTCCTCTTGAAGGACGACGTTTCTGGAGTTGGGTAACGTGTTTGGCATGTAGAGGATGAATCGGGTGTTGTCACCTTTTGTATTGAACTCGCCCAGGGTTCCTACGACGAAAAGATTGTTATATATGTGCAAGCCCAAGGGATATGAATTACCAACATAAGCCGGCATTATTACCTACATATCTAGTAGCTAACTGATCCAGCTTTGGGCTTTTTCCGAACAACTAAAGTCAAGCAACTTAAATACTACGGCATCGTCGCTAGCGGAGTGTTTTGCGGGCCACACTTCGACTAGGTCCGTCCCGTTGTCGGAGTCGGAGGTTGCCGTTCTGAACACGCCCAAGCACCGTCAGCGACCCGCTAGAACCGTCTTCCAGTCTGAACTCACCGCTGAAGAGGTCAAACACCAGAGAAGCGCTGTATTCAGACGCGCCGCAGGGAATGACCAAAGCCACCCGCGACGGAGACTTCGTCGTCGCCGACCGCAACGGCATCGTCGAGAACCGCCATGAGGTCCACGCGGCCGTCGTCGACGCCTCCGGCAAGCTCCTGTACGCGCTCGGCAACCCCTCTCGCCTGACGCTCATCCGCTCCGCCGCCAAGCCCGCGCAGGCGCTCGCCGTGCTCGAGACGGGCGCCCTGGAGCGGTACGGCTTCGACGGCGCAGACCTGGCCCTCATGTGTGCGTCGCACAGCAGCGAGGAGCGGCACATCCGCCGCGCGAGGGGCATGCTGGCCAAGGCGCGCAACGGGGAGGCCAACCTGCGCTGCGGGGGGCATCCGGCGCTCATGCCCGAAATGAACAGCAGCTGGATCAGGGGCGGGTTCGTGCCCACGCCGATATGGAGCAATTGCTCTGGCAAGCACGCGGGTGTGTTGGCGGGAGCAAAGGCCATCGGCGCCGATGTGGCCGGCTACCACCAGCTCGGCCATCCGATCCAGGACAGGATCAAGAAGGTCGTCGAAGACTTGTCTGGGCTCGCGGCCGAGGACATCAAATGGGGCGTCGACGGATGCAACATGGCCTCCCCCGCGATGCCACTCCATTCGTTGGGACTCGTGAACGCCCTCTTCGCCCAAGCGGCCGACACCGTGGAGCGAGGCGACGCTGTTCCGCCGCGTTCGCAGAACATGGCTCGTATATTCGACGCCATGGTGCAGCACCCGGAGATGGTTGCCGGCGACGGACGCTTCTGCACGGCGCTGATGGAGGCGTACAAAGGACAGGCGATTGGCAAAGTCGGCGCCGACGCCTGCTACGGAATCGGCATGCGTGAGTCTGGACAGACCAGGCGCCTGGGTGCCAAAGGACCCATCGGGATCGCGGTCAAGATCGAGGACGGAAACATGGAGATTCTGTATGCCGCTGTGGCCGAGATCCTTGAGCAGCTGCAGTTGGGAACGCCGGAGATTCGGCAGAGGCTGGACGGGTTCCACCGAAAGAACATTATAAACACGGCGGGGGTGGTCACGGGGGGCCTTTCGTTTCCGTTCAGGATCCGAGCGGTTTGAGGACAGGCATGCATGGATGATCGGGCGGGACTTGCCCTCAAAGAGTGCGAATTGGATGTTAGTTCATTGTATCAAGATGTGCTCTCTAGAAATGCAGCGCTGGAGGATTAGCGGGAGTATAGGGTGGACTGGATGATGAGTCGTGGAAGTCAATTCGGTGCGCTTCCACGCTCGAAAAGCATAACTACAAAGTACAACTTGAACATAGCGAGCTTCCCCGAGACGCACCCTGAGAGCAGGCAGCACGACCACGACATCAACGAGGTAGCTTCACATTAACAGAACGGCATTCATTGAGCTCACTATCTCATTCACCATAAAGCATGACACACTCAACAGCATCCTTCCATTCCCACGGTCCACATCCAGTCTCACATCACAAAGAGCAGGTTCGTATCTGCGGCAGTTGTCAGAACCGAAATGGATGAGAGGGATGGCGTCAACGAGGCATAACTTACCGAGCGGGTGGCTGCAAGACAGCTGCGGCTTCTGCGTGTACTTTGTGTTGAGCACGTCGCGGATGCTGTTGAGCAGCTCGACGTAGCTCTGCTTGGGGTTTTGCTTGATGGCCTTGATGAAAGCCCACGACATGGCGCCGGTCGCCTCGGCCCCAATGGTCGCGTCAGCCCTGCATATATCAGTCAGTTGTGCACATACATCACATGACGCAAGCTGGAACCCACGAAGTCTGGTCGTCCTTGCTGCCGGACCACATGATGACGTCGGCCGGCGACGTACGCGTGTCCTTGGTCTTGTTGTACGCATCGTCGCCCTTGTATGCCGTCTTGGCGAAGCCGAAGATGGTGCTCGCCACGCTGCCGAGGTCGCCCCTGGCGTAGGACCCCAGGGCGTTGAGCAGGCCCTGACCGGCCTCCTTGGCCAGGTTGGGCTCCTTGAGGACGCCCTTGGTGGAGTAGACGTAGGGCAGGTCCATGACCGTCGCCGAGTGGCACGAGTCGAAGATGGCCGTCAGGCGCACGCCGGCCTGCAGGGGCTTGACGACGCGGAAGTGGATCTCGTCGTCGACGATGTGGCCGGCCTGCTGGTGGTCGACGGGGTAGATGACCTCGTCGTAGCCGTCGTCCTCGTCGCCGTCAAGGTCCTCGGTCTGGCCGCCGTGGCCTGCAGTTGTGTCAGCGTGCTCTAGTCATATCAGCGGGTGCAGCAGAGACCTACCCGAGTAGTGCAGGAACAAGGCGTCGTTGGGCTGCGCGCCCTTGACCAGCCACTCCATGGCGCGGATGATGTTGGCCTTGGTCGGCTGCATCACGGGGTTGGACTGGTCGTCGGTGAGGATGACCATGTCCTCGCGCTTGTAGTTGTAGTTCTCGCACAGGAAGTTGGACACGTTGTGCACGTCGTTGATGCACCCGCGCAGCTGTCCCTTCTGGTTGAAGTAGTTGATGCCGATGAGCAGCGCCTTGCGCTTGCCGGTGCAGTTGGAGTACTGGAACGTATAGCCCTGGGGAGCCCCGTGGCCGAACTGTTGGGGAGCCGTGGGCGGCGGCGGTCCGGCGCGGGCGTTGTAGCCGTAGCCACCGCCCTGCATGGGGTAGCCGTACGCATCCAGGCCCGGCGGCGGCGGGCGAGGAGGAGGCGCGTGCTGGTTGTAGGCCCCGGGGCTGCCGCCCTGGCCCCAGCTCGGCGGGCCCGGGGGCGGCCGCGGACCCGGCGGAGGAGGCCCGTAGTTGCCGTAGCCGGGAGGAGGACCGCCGGGAGGAGGGCCGCCCTGGGGAGGACCATAGTTGCCGTAGCCCGGAGGCGGCGGACCGGGAGGCCCAGACGGACCGGGGCCGTAGTTGCCGTAGCCGTAGCCGGGCCCGGGGCCGCCGTTGGAGAAGCCTGCGTTGCCGGGGCGGTGAGGCGCGGAGCCGTACTGGCCCTGGCCGGGGTATCCAGACATAGCGGCGGGGGGTCGCAGAGAGCAGAAGAGGGGTACAGCCAGCTCGGGCGGCGTCGGCGGCGTCGGCGTCGTCGCTCGCGGGACGGCGAGATGGAGGAGTCGTCTGGCGGGGGTCGGCGACGGTTGACGTTGAAGGAGGAGGAGGAGGGATCTTTCGGCGGCGGTCGTCTGGGGGTGGCGCGGCGTCGTGCACAGTTGTTGGTGGGCCGACGGCGAGTGAGCGAGAGAGCCAGAGTCAGCTGCATGAATGATGAGGCATCAAACCCCACAGCCAAACACACAACGCGCTAAGGATCACCTGGGCACGTGCTGCTGCGCCATCACCACCCGCGTTTCAAGTCATGGTTGCTCTGTGCTTTTTTTCGCCGCCAGGAAACTCGGAATAATCAATGGCGGCTCTGATGCTCGCGCACCTAGGAGATCTGGGCAGGACTAGTCAAGAATGCACCGTGTTCAATGCGCTCTTCACTGCATTTGGCGGAACGAGGCATATGGGGACACATCTCGAGTGATTGGACATTGCTATTAATACTCATGTCTAATAGTCAAGGTACTACTACTAGATATATACCCCTAGTGGCCCGTATGTTGGATACCGGTCTGAAGTGAAGAATGCAGAACTGCCATGCCGGATTATTCCAGCAGCTTCCGCGTTGCATGAACAGATATCTTCCGGGCCCGCCTCATCGTACAGTCGTGGTTGTGTCCAGCGCCGCGCTGCTTAGTACACGGCGAGCATGGCGAGGGCAGCGACGCTAACGGCGGCCGTGAAGCCGAAGGACTTCGAAGCACCGTTCGTCACTTCAACAATAGTCTTTCCGGTCGGGGTCTGTGCCGTGGCGCGTTAGCAACCGTCATGTGGCTGTCGGGGGCATGAGAGGTTTCGTACTTACAGCAGCGCCCGGTGCGCCAGTACCGGTGGGGGAAGTCGGAGAGACGGTCGTGGAGACGGGCGAAGCCGAGGAGTTGGCAGAAGCTGCAGGGGTGGGGACGGCCGAGGAGATGGAAGAGGCCGCAGAGCTGGGGGCGTCCTTGGGGGCGGAGCTAGGGGTGGAGGCAGCGGCCTGCGTAGAGGACGCGGCGGGGGTATCCTTCTTCTCCTCCTTGGCATCGGGCTTCTTCTCCTCGTCCTTCTTGCCGTCGTCCTTGGGGACCTCCCTGGTAGGTCGGTTCACGTTGAACTTGCATTGGTTGGCGAACACCTTGGCTGGCGGGTAAACGCTGCCGGGGTCTGCCTTCGTGCACTGGCCGACGCAGTACGCCGAGAAAGGCTCAGCGTACGGGTGGGTGCACTTCTCCGTGGTGCGGGAGATGCGCAGAAGAATTCCTATTACAAAGCCATTAACACAACTGCACCGAACCACGATGCCGGCTGCGGCTTTGGGGGCACTCTACCACAGGTTCCGTGGCACCTGAACTGGTCACTGTCCTCGGGCCAGCCATAGGCCGCGTAGGAGGAGAGGTCGAGGTCGATGGGTGTCACCCCCGCGCTGATGGCTGGGAGGCTGCCCTGGAAGGGGGCTGGTCCCAGGGTTTTGGAGAACTGCTGCCTCTTCTGGGGAGCTGCGCTCACGAGGGAGGCGGCGGCCACCAGGACAGCGAGGGCTGAGAGTGAAGGCATCTTGATGGAGTTGCTACGAGGTGCAGTGTCTAATGAATGACTGGGCCGGACCTTTTGATTGTCAGGAAATGTTCTTCTGGGCTGTTGACGATCTGATAAGGAAGACGAGCCCGGCTCAGCCGGTTATATACGCAGAGGATCGTAATTATGGACCACGTATAACAGACGTTTGTATAGCTAGGTTGCACGCGTCTTTGGTCCATCTGGAGACGTTACCCTGGTCCTAAACAATAGTCCAAAAAGGTTGTGTTCCCGCAGGAACGAACCGAAATTAGATGGATTCGCAAAAATCTAAAAGCGGCTCGTATACAGGTGTAGGTATGCTTAAATCTAGCATAAAGCCATGCGTACCTGCGGAAGCGCATGAGCGAATTAGTTGAACCTGTTGGTTCTAGCAAGTCTCTCTACTCTCAAACGGGTGCATCCCACCGGACCCGTGCATGCGCGTGCTTATGTTTAACGTAATATTAAGAGACATGCTCCATAAGCGTGCGGGACTATAGCTGTAATCTTAAGAAAACCTGGCAGCGGCGTTGGGACCAACACAAAAGTCCGTCTTTATCTGATCTTATCAGATCAAAATGAGCTGATCTTATCAGATGATCTGATAACTTTTCACGGTCACGAACCGTCGGTACCCACCAACGCCCACGGTTACGGCGCACATGCCCCATGGAAGCTCCGAGAACGCCAAGACCAGATTTTTGTTCTCGGGTACCGCTTGCCAGCCGAGGTTGCCACCGAACCGGCAGAGTCATTAAGGCCGAGTCCAGCCATAACACGAACATTGGCTGCCCGCCCTCCTGCGTTCCCTCCCCCTCCGTCCTCTCGCATCCCGACCTGTTGTTTACACGATCCTGCTTTGCCCTTTGTCAACTTCGCATCTGGATCCCCCGTCTAAGCAGCCGATATGCACTCTCTCAGGACCGCCTTGGCCTTTGGCCTGGCGATGGCCTCTGCCGTCGCTGCCCAGCATGACCCCAAGGCCAGCAAAGTGCCCGAGAACCCGTCGACCTCCAGCGTGACGGATGACAACATGGGCCCTGCCGCCTTCATGTGGCCGCCTGACAGAGTCTGGTCTGGCGACATGGACAACCAGGCCCCTTGTGGCTCTCGCGCGGCACCTGGGAACAGGACCAAATTCCCGCTCAGTGAGTCTCTTTGAATCGTAGATTGCGGGCCTCACTTGTCTTGAAGAGGCACTTGGAACTCGCTTCTTGTCCCGGAGGCGAAGCTCAAAGATGTCCTGGCGACTAACAACTGTCTCATCCAGCCGGCGGCGCGGTTGCTCTCGTTGCGCAGGACGACTATTACAACAGCAAGATCAGCATCTCATACTCCAATGGTACGTTGACCAAGTTCCTTGGATGAAAATCCTTCTCCACTTTGCCCCGATATCGTGCAGACGGTCATCGGCTAAACACCCGAGCAGACCCCACGAGCAACACCGACTTCACCACCCTCGTGGAGACGGCCGACATCAGTGATCTCAACCCGGGCCACACCTGCGCCAAGGTTCCCGACGCACCCGCGCGCGTCCTCGCCGGCTCCAACGCCACTCTGCAGATCATTTACAAGGCCGACTGGGACGCCCCCCACAACCAGACCTTCTACGCCTGCGCCGACATCACCTACGTCGCGGCCGCGGACATGAAGGTCAAGATCCCCTGCTTTAATGCCACCGAGCCCGGCGAGGACGACAAGAAGGCCGCGGCCGGCGGCTCCAAGTCGAAGCCCTCGGGAGACTCGGGCAGCGGCTCGGGCGACTCGAATAGCTCGAACAACTCCGGTAGCGGCTCCGGCAGCTCAAAGATGGGAGCTGGTGCCATGGCCGGCGCCATCGTCGGCTCGCTTGTCGGCGCGGCCATCCTCGCAGCTGGCGGCCTCTTCCTGTACCGCCGCAGTCAGCAGAAGAAGCGCCAGCTGCGCCTTGCCCGCATGGAAGAAAACGCCCGCCGGGAACAGTATCCCCTGGACAAGGTCAACTCTGGGAGAAGTGTTTGACGAGAAACTCGACATGTAGCTTATGAAGACTCATGAACATAATGGCTTATGGGGCCCTCCAATGTAGCGTAGATAATATCAGTCATTACTCTTGCCGGCATTTCTCTTCGACCGCACTGCCATACGTCTGCTCTTGATTGGACTGTATGATTTTCATTCACTATCTTGTTATACGGATTGGGCTGCTATGAACCGATGCCACTGCGAAAAGTCTTTATTTATACTCTGTACTTCTCTTTTCGGCCAATAAGAAGCTCGAAAGTGTGGCCAACAACAAAACAAACATTCCAAATCAGGACATGCAACTTAAGCTTCATCAGTCATGAATACGAATCCACTGCGCCGGAAGATGAAGAAGCCGCGGCAAGTAAAGTCCAAAGCAATCAGCATGCATCAAAGAGTGCCAGTCGGCAAACTACCGAGCAAATGGAGTCTTACCGTTCAGTGGAAAATACGGATAGGGATGAATAGTCAATAGTTCTCGCGTACGCACGGCCTTGAAGCGGACTTCACCTGTATCCGGCTAGGACGCATAACCGGCCTCACGACGTCCTAGATGGTAGTGCGCCTCTGTGACGCATAAGAGACACGTTACTTTTGCGCCATTTTATGCAGTTAGCATCTCTGGGCACTATGCCGGTGGAGAATCGAGAAGCGCCTTGATCCTACCTGCGGGTTCTCCGACATGCGGTTGTCCACATACCGGTGGTAGAAACCCCGGTGACTTATCTGCATGTACGGGAGCAGAGAGTCCGTGCGTGATTAACAACCGAGAAACATGTTTGCACTCCTGCAGATAGGGCTTGGTTGATAGTTGGTAGTCTATATCGGCAGGCTCCTAGACAGGAAGGGTTTGATATCTAGATAAATACCGCCCGTCCTCGTCCTTTCAGCTGCTTCTGTCTCTCCATCATTTGCCAGATATCCAACGAGAAACATTAGAACATCTTCTGTCCTACCCGCTACAACATGCGTTTCGTCAAAGCTTCTGCCGTCCTGGCTGTCACTGCGGCATCCTTCGCCGATGCAGCTCCCGCTATTCCCGGAGTTGCCGAGCTCCTGGCTTGGAAGGCGATTCTGGGGGACCCAAACTTCAACCCCAAGGATTATGGCACTGCTGTTCCTAAGAAGTTTCTATCTGCACAGTCGGCTTGCCATCTCTACTGCGGTATAGTGCCAATTTCTCACCCTCTCACGTTAGCAGCTACTGATGCCGTATGATCGACCAGGCACTACTATTCAATTCGTTCGCGACAGAGGGTGTGACTCGGGCTGGGAAGAGTACGAGGGAAAGTGCCGAACTTGCTTTGACAATGCCGAGTTTGGTGCTGCCATCAAGCAAGTCTACGGGGACGGCGTAACCAACGCTGCCAGCCAGTGCGCCAGCAAGCCTGAGGCTGGCAAGCCTGACGCTGGTGAGGAGGATGCGGAATTTGACTGGGTCGCATATGGGCACAGCCTGGGCCTTCCTGAGGATGTAGTTGCATGCCACGCCGCCTGCGGTATGATGCCTATTGGTCCCACACTGGCACACACCAAGGACAATTGCTAATCTTCTGACAACAGGTGGCATCATTCGAAACGGCCGCGAAAAGAAGTGCGACCTGCTTAGAACGTCGCCGGACTTTATTCCCCGTTGCGAGAAATGCGCCATTCCTAAGGGTATCTGGGAGACATACAAGGTTGGCGCGCAGGAGGGCGCCAAGAGTTGCGGCCTCGAGGTGATCCCTCAGTAGCTAACTGGTCGTTGGTTGTGAGTTCGGAGCCAAGAGCAAAGAATCTGGGGCTGTGGGAACAAGCTGTGGGTGCCGTTTCGGCATTGCACTACCACGCCATCTGGATCTGCAAATAAAGACTAAATAGTCATGTTAAAGCTCTGCTTCTCACGATTCATCCACTCTTCTCGTCGCCAACTTGTCTCCTCTTGCGAGCTTACACCTATCAGGATCAAGGCCCCGCGCGCCGAGACGCCCACTGTAACCACCAGGCCTAGGGCCCGCGCGCCACCAATGGCGCTGCGGGGCGGGCCGCGTTTTAGGCGTCTACACTTGGCAGTCTTGGCTCTCAGTGCTCGCGAGTCACCACGGGCTGCCTCCCGCACCACGCGTCGCTGGAGCCACTCCAGCTTCCCTCCTTCACCATCGTGGCACGGCCGGCACAGGAGGATCCCATCGCAGCGCTGCTTAATCACCAGGCGTGAACGCTTAGCCTCTGGCAGCCAGTCCTTTCCTCGACGAGCCCCTTCCAACCATCGGCCGGTTTCCGAGTGCTCTGCGAGATATTCGCCTCCAAACTCCTCACCATGTCCTTCTTCCAGAACATCACCCAAGGGTTCGATAACCTAGGCCTCGGCGACAGCAAAAAGGAGGAGGCGCAGCAAGGTACGCCCCCGCCCGCCGTCTACGAGTACGAGAACGAGTACGCCGCTTCGCTTGACTGACGCCCAACCCAGGCCAGCGAGACTACGGCTATCATGGGCCAGGCCAGGGCGGCCCTCCTCCGGCTCAGTACTACGCAGCTCCCCCGACGCCCGCCTACCAGCCTCCGTCAGACAAGCCGCCTCTGCCTCAGGGCTGGACGCCCCTCTTCGACCAGGAGCATCAGCGCTGGTACTACGCAGAGGAGGCGACCGGGCGCACGCAGTGGGAGGCCCCGGGTTATAACCCGCCTCCGCCTCCCATGGGCTCTCGTCCCGCCGACGACTCCCGTGCGCCCGGCCAAGGCGGCTACGGCGCCCCCGGCCAGGGCGGCTACGGTGCCCCCGTCGCTCCACCCCCCAGCTACGGCGGCCAGGGCCACGAAGACAGCAAGGAGAAGAAGGGCAGCGGCGCGGGCGGCATGATCCTCGGCGCAGCGGGCGGTCTCGCCATCGGAGCCGTCGGCGGCGCCCTCCTCCACCACGCCCTGAGCGACAGCGACAGCGACGACGAGCGCCGCCACCACCAGCCCGCACCGTACCAGCCCGCGCCGTACCAGCCCGAGTACCAGTCCGAGCACTACGTACAGACATCGTCCTACGTCGTGCCCCCGCCGGTGCTGCCAGCCACAGACGCCGACGGGAGCTCCGTGTCGTCGAGCGACCGCGAGGACGTGCAGGAGGCGCGCGCGCGGTACGAGGACGCGCTGGCGGCCGCGGCGGACTCGGACGCAAGCAGCAGCGAGGAGGAGGAGCTGGAGGAGGCGCGGGAGGAGTACCTTGAGGAGTACGAGGACACGTATGGGGGGGACGACGATTATTAGTCTCTCACCGAGGCATGATGTGACTGAAGGACGACCCGGTCGTAGAGGTTTTGCGCCATGACGGCTGTGTGTGAGGGGATGAGAATGGAGATTGAAGGATGAGGTTGAAGCGCTACACTTGTGAGGTGACCGGTCGTTTATACTGAGCCGTTCGCGTTGTCTTTTATTGAACCAAGCGGGCGTCTGAAGCCTATGACCACAGTGTGAGATTGCAGTATTGAGGTAGCTAGCTGTTCATCAATAAAACTACTTAGAGGTCAGAGGTTTACATTCATGCACGTGTGCTCGTGAAGACGGCTGTTTATCGGTAAGTCAATGTCTCACTCCGACAGGCTCCTTATCCGACCAACAGTTCTTTGAAGCTGTGGCCTTGAGTTGAGAAGACGCGCCTGCCTTCAACGCCTATGGTATCATTGAAGTCATCTCGCTGTAGAACACAAGCAGCTAGTTAGTCCGCGTAAGCTCACACCATACAAGTTGACTTAAACCCCTAGCTTCGTCAACGCATCCTCCATACTCCCCCTCCAACCCCCAACCGCATCCTCCCTCTGCCCCCTCGGACAAACCTCCACCAACGCCCTCCCAAACCTCAACACCGCCCACACAGCCTCAACCTCATCGCCCCCATGCGTCCACCACTGTTCAACACCCCTCCTCTCCAGCGCGCGTTCAAACAGTACCGTCATACGCGCCTTCTCCTCGCCCGCCGCCTCGCTGTACTCGCCGCTCCAGAGGAACGCCCGCACGGGATCCCACCGCAGCGCGGGCACCACGCCGGCGAACTCCCAGTCCAGGATGGCGGTTACGTCGCCGGCGGGCGTGGCCATGACGTTGGCGAAGTGTAGGTCCTTGTGTGCGAGGATGAGCCGCGTGCTGGAGAGGGATGGTAGGGAGGGGAGGTGGGCGATGAGGGCCTTGAGCCGGGGGTTGATGTCGCGCAGCCAGGACAGGGATGGGTGTGTGTCGATAGCGTGGATGAAGACCTCGAGATAGCCCTGCACAAGCCCCGCGTGCGAGTCGTACGGCCCCCTCGGGTTCAGCGTGTCGACAGACTCGCCCTCGCCCCAGAGCTTCTCAATGTCCGGCACCAGCCAGAACGAATCCTCTAGCACCCGCCCCGGCACAATGCCGCCCTCATCGTCGATGCTCAGCCCGCCGACGTGATGCCACTCATGCCTGTTCAGCTCGACCAGCACATCCGTCAGCTGCTCAACCAGCCGAGCTTTCACCCCGTCGCTCAGGTTCTTGTACATCTTGTCCACGCTCCGCCCCGGCGCCTTCTCTAGTAGCGTAAACTCATGCCCGACGACGTTGTCCGTCCCGGCATCGAACCGGACCACCGCGGGGACGGGTATGCTCGGACAGTGCTCTTTGATCCAGCGCATGATGGCGACCTCGTTCATCGTCTTGGCGCGCGGGATGTGGTCCCCCGAGACGCGCAGGACGAGCGACATGCTGCCATCGTCGTTGTGCGCCTGTGCGGGACGCAGGGCATCGGTGCTGGAGGCGGGGAAGTGGAGGATGTAGATGGAGTGAAAGGCGGCGGCGACTTGCAGCGGCTCTATGGATGCTGGCGGTGGGAGGTTGATGCTCGTGCAGAGGGCGTTGATGGTGTCGTCTGACAGGGCCGGAGGGAGGTGGTCTTGCGGCGTGCCCATGTTGCTCTTTGTGCCTCGAAAATCCTTGGATCCGTGTTCAGGGCTTTGGCGTAGAGTTTTTTTTTTTTTATCGAATCTGTCAGGGATTCGATAGGTTTTGGAGTTCGATGCCGAGTGCCGATAATCTGACATCGGAGAATGTCAGCTTCGGGAAGCCATCCCCGGATAGGCAGCCAAATTGCCTAGTTGATCCTCCTAGAAGTGAGTCAGCAGATCGTATCATCCACGGAGTCAGATTTTAATTCACTCCGCTGCAATGCAATATCCAGCTGCAAAAATGGAAAATAAACCTACAGATTTGTTCGAGTGTCCTTTGTATGAGAATCGTTGAATATCACGGTCTGGTTGAGAAGCAAGGAGGGAGGAGTCAACCACGACGAGTCTCCCCATACAATCACAAGGAAAGTGTTACAGTCAGCGCTCTCCATGGCCATGGGTACCTCATCAAGCCCACGGTACGTGCTATGGCACGTACGAAAGTCCGAGGGGGAGCCATGCACTTGTGCTTGCAAAGGGTGATCGTACGCTTTGGGACGTAAGATGAGGTGAGCAAACGCTGAATATATCGGATCCGGGTACTCCGTCTGGGCTCGTACCCTCTCGTTGGTGTAGAATCAGAGCAGACCCCATGCTCACCGGCTGATACCTCTTGCGTTCAGAGCAGACCCCAAATGCTCGCCGGCTGACACCTTCTGCGCTAGGCCGCTTCAAACTTCCTGTAGGACATAGACTCCGGTCACGAGCCACTCCATCTAACATAGCGCCTGGTTCTCGACGCGTGCGCTTGTCAATAGGTGCCACCCACGCGACAGTATAGTCTCGTTGGTCAGCTCCTCGGGCTTAGTCCCTTGGCACGTGTCATCGTTAAAGTTCGATCTTCTCCTGGCATCCGTGTCCGCTTGTAGTACTATTCTGAAACAACATACATCAGGAATAATGTTTGCATACGGGCGAGACGGACCGGACGACCCGACTGTCGGTTTGTATATATATGCCTAGGGCATGTTGGTTTACAGTTTGGCCGTTGGTGAATGAAACAGGCAATACGAGCCACGTCGCGATTGGTTCGGGAGCCAGAGAACAGCAAACATAGAAATTCAGGGGCGTGCCCAGGCCGACCGCGAACAGCATTACTGGTAGCCTTTGTTGCTGCTCATTGTTGCGACTTGCTGCTTTTATAGCCATGTTTGCACGCCAAGCGCGAGAGGGGTGGACTTTGGTGATATTTGGGTGTGATGAAGTATTTGCTTCCCTACACACCGAGATATTCGTTGACATTAGTGACCATCTCATGACCGATTGTATGCGCTTGTGGACTCTAGCTCCCCTCTTGTAGAACCCATGAGCAAGTAAAGGGCTGTTTTCGGATACCTCGTTGATACCGCGTGTTCCTTATGCTGTCGCTATTTCTTTCAGTTTCGTGGTGTTTGTATGCTCCAGCGGACCTCCCTTGTTTGTGCGGCAAGTCTGCTAGATAGAACTCCCAACACAAGTCTACTATCCTACAAGATTCTGCCAAAGATTTAGCCATAGTCGAGTATAAATACAGCTGAGTATCGTCTTCATCTACAGAAAAAATCATCAACACTCTCACATCCCATCAGCTCACAGCCTCATCAGCACATCAGCCTCTTGCTCTGCAACATAAACCTTTTCACCTTCTTCAGGTAAAATGTCCGAAAGTTCCGTATTCAGTCACATGCATTAACCGAACTTTCAAGCTTTATACATTCACTATGGCTTGGTGCCAGACTTGCGAGGAACATGTCATCCCCAACAAGGGTGCTTGCCCGAACGGGTGCGGCAACACTAATCTCAACTAGAGATTAGTGGCTTAGCAGTTTCGCCCTCGCTGTTCCAACGACATAAACTGCTTCAAAGAGTCCGCAATGGAATGGGACGCCATGTTGGCGCGATCAGGGAGGACAGGAGACGGATAGGACTTGCTTGAACGGATATAGAGCTTAGGATTCAGTCTTTACTGGAAGAATTACAACAATAGAGTCCTGCCCTGTTAAAACCGAATGCCAGACTTCAGAGACATGACTATTTCAACTATTTCATTGCTATCGCTTGTGCTCTGGAACTTCAAGAAGCCAGAGGAAGAGTGCGATATAGAAGGTCAAGGATCTAATCTGAAAAGATACTATCAGCGCTAGAATGGAGACGTACCCCGTCGCGGATGATCTTGAGCTCGTCAATGGATTTCTGGATGCGGCCGTCAAGTCTGCCACTCAATCCGTCAAAATGCAAGAGAACCTTCTTCCAGTTTGAAAGGAGGATATCTTGAGTCTCGACGTCGAACCGCTCCAGTCTTTCAGTGAATTTGCCAGGGTATGTCCTTGCCCACTCGTTGTACATCCCCCGAACTGACTTGCCCACGATATCAATATGATTTCGAAAGCCCAGCAGTACCATAATCAACCTCGTGCATGTTTTGGAGGATTCATCGCTGGCCAGTTGATCAAGCTGGTCAACGTCATCCTGGCAATAAAGCTGCGTATCCTGTCAGCATACTTTGTTTTCTCGAAGGCAATGGCGTGCGTACCTTGACTTTGAAGACGCTGTCTATCTCATTCAGAGTTCGATTCCAGGCCTTGTCCCATACGTTTATGTGTTGCCATAGAACCATTTGAAACAGAGCGACTCCCGGAGCTTGATGAGGAGACTGCAGACCGCGTTCATCCCAGTCCTTTTCTGTTGCAGCCACTGGGGTCCGTCCGTAGTCAGACACGACCACTCCAACTGCTGATGGTGAGGCGTCTGGGCTTTTGCCACAGTAGCTAGTAGCAACTCTCATTCCGATCCAGGTGCGTTGCTCGGCGAACACCATGTCGCGTTCTAGCGCTCCCAGCTCGATAGGCACCGTGAAGTGGCCGCGCTCTATCTCCATGCCTGATCCAGCAACGCTTTTCGTATCAGTCGGCGACCCATTGATATAGCAGACGTAAAAGTGAAAGACGCAGTGGAAATACATCCAGAAGTCAGGCGAAGTGCCGAGGGTAAAGGAGAGGCTTCTCTCAATCTCGGGTTGTTCCGGCATCTTGCGGCGGCAAAACCCGTGCAAAGAGTCCAGGCACCATGATATGTCACAATCGGCGAACCCATGGACCGGGTCCTGACTCTTGAGCTCAAAGCCAGGTCTCTTACTAGGACTGGTCAAGAGGCATAAGATGCTTGCGATGCTTGGGAATGATATCAGGGACTCTTGCTCAGTAAAGGACCTTGAGGAAGAATGGTTAGTGGTGACTTCGATCAGCTTTCCCTTAAGCACGTACCAAAGTTGTGCAGATGAGAACGGCTCGCCGTGGAGGCGGACATCCGAGGACATCTCAAACTCCTCATTATCGCCATCTTTGGCGGAGGTGTGCGCCTATTTCCATATCAGCAGGGTCTTCCCTGATTTACTTTCAGTTGTCGACTTCTGCAGAGTCTGGGCAGAGGATACGCACAACCAGACTCTGTGTTTCAAGAAAATTCCCACTCGGTGTACGCGAGAGGGACTGCAAAGCAACTATTTCCGAGTCGAGTCGCTTGGACGAAATCCAGTGGAACACTCGGTATTCGGGTGCCTTGGCATCAGTGAGTCGCGTTCCCGTGAAGCGACGTATCGGAGGCCCAATTTCTGCGTCGGGCCACAGGCCTCGGATCAGGGCTGCGGCCTCCTCCAGGCTCTTGTTTCCGTCTGCCACTGGGGCATGATCCTTGATATGTTTGAACGGAACAACCAAAGCGCCTAGACACTGAGTACCAGCGGCGGCACTTCGATCAGCTGGATCAAAGCGAAGCATGCCAGCCCATGCTGTGGGATCGGCGTTGATGCGGGGATCCCTTGCATGGTAGTCGTTGCCCGGAATAGGGCCGGGAGGTGCCCGCGAATCATCAATTTTCCAATAGTCGCGATGAATACAGTACCAGGGGAGAGTCTTGCTCTCCAAAATTGAAGCCACATCGTAGACGGAAAGAAACTTCTCCCGTAGTTCGAGGAGAGTCTCCTTGGTTGGGAGCAGCTGTCCTGGAACGGCCATTCCGGCAACAGTGGTGGATATCTGTGGCGACGACGTTTCCTCGGAGTAGCTGGCCATCGTTTCAGTATAGCTCAATGCTGTGAGCTTGGGAGCGTTTTTGTGATGTTGACAAGTGATTGACGATTCCAGGCGATGTAACATTCGAAGATGGAGGGAGGAGAAGGAACCCAGGAGAGGGAGGGGGATGTGCGTGGTACTGAAATATGCGCGCGGGGGGGCTTAGCTTACATGGTGTTGGCCGGTCCGCAGGTGCTGTGCATGCACGGTGTTGACTGTGCCACCAGCTCTTGATGCAAAAAACAGCAGGCAGTACAAGATGGAAAGGGAGTTGGGTGCCATACTTGTGAGAACTGATCGTCTTGCCTTGAGCAGCTCGAGCGGAGCGTTTTCAAGCTGGGTTAAGATGTTAGTAGTGGCCTTGGAAGCTGGCTGCATTTGGCCCCCTCGCTTACTTCCAGCTCTTTTTGAAGAATTACTTGACACGGTATCGCGGCAGTATATCCCGTTAGTAGCCTAGGAGCTGGTACTATATATACAGGGGAGATTTAAGTGGCACAAAAACCTTGTACGACTAGCTTTTGTAGAGCTATTAGTATAAAAGGAATTGAGCATTCATATGGCCCTAAAACTTCCTTGTGTGTGACATATTTAAACAGGGAGAGCATAGACGGAGGGCTTGCGGGGCGTGGAGAGACAGGGGGGCTAGAAAAGAAGCCGTGGGCGGTGTGGCGTACATGGACAAGACGACAAGAAATGCGCAAGTCAAAGTAAACAAATACGAGCTGCATCCAAGTCTAGCGATCTCTGTTGCTACCAGTATCATGACGAAGCTGTTTTTGGTATGGCGCGGCCAGTGAAGATATTATGGAATCCATGCCATGATCTGGCAGCAAAGCTGTGAAACTCAGCGGACGACTGAGTCCGCTCAAGGAGGCCAGCCGGCAGTGATATGAGGCGGAAATGTTTTCTGAGCTGTAGCCGTGTGCGAAAGTGGTATGCTTCAGGCGAAATTCGCAAACCCGTGAAGAAGCATGTTCCGTGTCCAGTCGGCCGAGAAGTTTAGGTTGTGATGGATCTGCATGTGTACTTTTGAATAACAGACTCTGTCAGTGGCTCTTCACCAGAGAGCAGCCACTTCCTGAGCCAATTAGTCTGTGCTGCCCTGGCTAATCTTCTGCTTCGGCTACACAGACGATGGGCGCACGACGTGTCGTCTCCTCAGTCACCCGATACCAGGTTTTATATTTCACCGAGCCAGATATGGAGCTGAAGCCAAATCCACAAAGGGGACGTATAAGTAACCAGCAATAGCACTACTTACTGCCCGTTTGTTTGGCGTACTTCGTAGTTGAGTCTTCCCCCCTTTACCTAGGGTTGATCCCATGTCCAGGCCTTTTCCAGGTCTTGCCCAATTTTGTAAACCAGCAGAGTACCGATGGCAAATTCCATGACAGTTATCGCATGTTCAAATTGTTGGAGAGTAAATCTGACCCTCGCTAATATCCTCGCAAGCAAAATTCTTACACCTATATCTTTACTTTGCGGCTTCTTGTTCCGCATAGAGATCCAAACATTCCGCAAGCAATTGTTCATTAGGCGGGTACTTCTTCAGTACCTCCTTTAACTCAGCCGGACCCATGACCTCGACATCTGAGGCATATGCTGTAGGGTATGGCTGAAAGTTCAAGTCGTCGGCCATGCGGAAAAGACATTGAGCCTTCACAACGAGCCACACCTGGCCGTCTTTATAGCCAAGATACAGTCCAATAATTTCCGCATGTTTGAGGGAAAGATCATCGTGTGGTTTGGCACTTTGTTGAGGACGAAAGAACACACCAAAAGCCGAGTGCAACGGGTGCCGTGTAAGTCATCCAGTCGTGTAAGTCAGGCAACCGTCTAAGTCGGCCGGCCGTGTAAGACGCGAGGCGTGTAAGTGGCACAAGCCGCGTCTGCGGTGTAAGTCATGCTAGTCGTCTAGCAGGCGCTCGTCAAGGTAGCATCAATGTATCGTGTAAGTCAGGGCAATCAATAATGAGTGGCAACGACGGCCATCTCTAAGAAATCGGAGGGAAAACCAAGAGTGACATTCTGCGGCTATGAGAGCTACTCGAATGGATGATGAACATGAGGGACCATGTGGTCTAGGGGCCTAGATGTCCCTTTTATACTCTGACAGTCCCTCTGACCCCTGGTCATCCCTCCACTTATTTTTGTGTTTTTCCCGACCCCGTGTCCTGGGGTCTGCACCATCACCCCAACAAAGCACCGAGTAGTATCTGATGCTCGATTCTCCATGTGGGGGATATTACCAGATTTCTCGAGACCCTGGATCTCGCGCGGCCGGACTCGATGCCATCAGCAGAGTTGAAAAGAAAGTCAGCAAGAGACGGACATGCATGGTTTCAACACTGCACTATTGTGTGCTGACGTGTCGAGTGTTTGGCAGAGAAATAGTGATATGTATTTTTCCTGGTTCTACGCTCTTTACCGACTCGCCGACACAGCTCGGACATCTGCGCTGGCCAAGTCGAGCTGCGCTACGTGGATCTTGATTCCCGAGGTCCCTTACCATCAGGGTTACAATTTCATATTACATATTGTGCAAATAAACGCAAGGCAGCATGACAAGACCAACAACCAACACCAGTTTTGAATCAAAAGTTCCATGCAATCCTGCATGGGGGCTTGGCTGACTACCAACAGAGGTTCAGCCGCAATGATGCATCTAATCTGCCAACCTTGCCTCGATTGAAACCGAGATCCTTGACTGGACTACGGCCAAATGAGGAAGTATCCGACATCCCCAAAACACATACACGACTACGTAGTTTAGGGGATCCGACGATTTTCAAGGTTGAAAATCTAACCAAGGTCAGACAGCAAAGCAGGCGGGACAGAAGGAGTTGGACCAACATGCATATGCAGCAGAGACAGTCTGACCAACACATGTCGAGCAACCGTCAAGGTTCAAGGTGAGACCTCCATACATCCAGCCAATGTGTACTCCGTATAGCCATGAACATTGCCTGTGTGCACCGGGCCAGGTCGTAGATGGTTTTGTCGGCGCCCTTGGTATGAAATGGCCATTTCAACACACGAAAGCTGCAGCACACGCGGTACGAGAGATCGCCAGTTTCTGTTTCAGCCGTGAAGTTGCTCGCACCATACCGAATTGGGCCGACATGTTAACAAATGCGAGCTCAACCTCAAGCGGCTGCACATTATTAGTCCTGGCTTTGGGTCACAGGCCATCGCGATGCTTTCCCGACTTTCCTTCGACCACCCTTACGCGTTTCTCATTGCCCGGAGTCCGGTCACAATCGGCCGCCACCGCCTATCGGGTTGCTCCGTACTCCCCGGACCCCTGGCTTCGGTACTCACGGCGGCGGTAGCAGCATCGTCGTTAATTGCGGGGGGAACGAGATAGCTGGGGTTCCTGGCTTGCAAATGTTCGTCTCCACGCTTCTCGAGACGCAGCGTCAGCCAGGCTGGGCAGGGAAAGACGTTATCAAGCGCTGGACCAAGAGCTTCCAATAGCGGGAGATTTGGTCAAGTAAGCGCGCCCCCATTGGCTCAAACATCGCTCAGTTCGTCTTATTATAGCAAATAAAACCAATACAACGGCTCACTGTTTTCTCTCCTCTCCGCTGAAGTCCCCTGCAAGATCATGCAGACAACTGGCATTAGTAGCACGCTTCTGCGTCCCGCGGACCATCAGGCAACGGCAACCACAGGACTAGGCGTGAGCCGTTTCCTACACTGATTCGTGATAATGTTCACGCAGTTGCATTTACTTGGCCGACTATTCTCGACTTCATTTGCCTGATGCCAGCCTAACTTGTGGCCTGCGAACATCAGGCTGCTGTTGGAGGGAGAGAACATACATGGGGTCACGAAGGTCGGTAAATGTGTGCTGTATCACTGTTACACAATGGCGCCTACAGTTTGTCGCATCTGGCGGCTGACGCACCAGCCATGGATTGAGGCGTGGCCTCCGAGTGAGAGCCTGCAAATACTTAATAGATCGATGCCCCAGAAAATCACCGTTTGAGCAACATCTATAACAAGAGAACTCAACTCCACATAAATTACACGATCGGTACGTATATGACGATTGCCGCCGACTATGTGGTGACTAAGAACTTATACTAGATGTGATGTCTGCCACTTTATGACTGTCTTACTCTTGATCTCAATATTACTTCCACATTCCTGGCCCAGTCCTCCACCTTTCCCCGACAGTCGTCGGAGAACCTTGCCCCAGTGTTCGACCCAGCATCAGTTTCGCAGTTGTCGCCCATGTAGAAGAAGTCAAAGTCAGACAGCGTCTCGACCCAAGGATGTGCATATATGTCTCTCCCAGTGTCCTCCATTTCTGGGGCAGCCCATTGAAATATATCGCAAACAGCTCTCCTTGAGGCTGCGTGATCTGTAAAGTACCTTGGCGTTGGGAGAGAGTCTTGAGACTTGAGGTTCAAATCGCTCTCAATCCCAGACCAACTCTCCTGTCGTGTTGAAGGTTCATCCGATACCTCAATCCCATCATTAAGGAGCCAAGTCCATCGAGTATAGACCCAGTGATGCCTCTGACAGAGAATGTGGGTGCGCACTGGGATTTCCAATTCCTCGACGCCCATAAAACCAAATGGCGGCCAGGGGCAGGTCGGAGGGTTTCGAAAAAAAATACCTTCCGGTTCAATATCCCAGACCTCATGTCGCAACTGCCACACATCTTTTCGGGCCACCTGGTTGTTCCCCTGCACGTAAGGACCGGACCCACGGATATCCAAGAACGATTGGGGAGAGCCCGTCCAGGCGGCAACCTCAGGAATCGGTAGTGAAGGCACAGGAGAAAATAAATTCTGGAGGAAAGAAACAATAGCAAGGACCGTTTTCGTGCGGCCACAGGCAACTATTCCGTACCAGAGAGGTGCTATGTTTGGTCGGCGCAGCGCAAGAACATGACCCAGCATTTCAAGGTTGTCGTTGTCGATCAACGGTTTGACAACCTCAATTATCGGATCACACCAGGGGCTGACCAGATTACAATCCACCCCCGGCTCCCAAAAGATGGCCCAAAGCGTTGACGACAGGAAGATAGGGTTTGAACTCAGAGTCATGTAGCGGGCTAGGTTGCCGTACTCTTGGTCGATGCTTGAGGGAGAAGCCAATTTGGTGTCTTGTCTGATGAGGCATGGCTTGGGTAGCTGTACCATTGACGCGGTCTCGTTGTGGAGTGGGAGGGTCAGAGCCATCGCAAGCGACAGCGGCGCTTGACTCTCCAGATCATACATAGAAGCAAACCGGGAAAGAAATGAAACAGCTTGTGTGCTAGAAGGCAGACCTGGTGACGGCAATTTCGACGACGTGATTTGTGCCACAACTCGAAACTTGAGGTTGCCTGTGTACGCGATAGCCCACACTGGTTGTTCTGGACTGTCAGAACCCCATCCTTGGCCTGGTGAGAGGACTGACGTCCACCAGAGATACTCCTCATAGGTGACGCTCCCAATATCCACCACAAGGCATTGCTCTTCGAAATTGCTTCCGCCCCCGGCCACGTTCTGTAGGTTGCCTCTGTAGCGCATTGGGATGCTCTGCTTCTCGAGCAGGACCATGCACAGGATGTATGCCCAACCAAAGAATAGAAGAGCAATGCCATTGGATTTGCTGTCCGAATGACTGAAACAGCTGTGTTTCGAAATAGTACACAAGGTCGGCTGAAGTCCTGTTAGATCCCAATGTCGCTTCTGTTCATTTCGGGCTTTGCAAGGCACTGTGCATCCGGTAGACCTCATCTCCCATGTCGCCTGACCAGCGAGTTTAGTATTACCCTGCAAGTTATCAGGTAGGGCTGGGAGCCCATTGATCAAACCAGCTAGCCTGACAGTATCGTGTTGAAAGGAAAGCGAGCTAGCTCTTCTAGACAATGATTGCCAGAGGTGTTTGCTGCGAGAGAAAGTTCGGATTATTTGATCCTGAGATGGGATGACAGGGTCCTTCTTTGGTCCATGGCACACAGAACCAAGACTGGCGATCGTTGACTGCGTATTACGTTCATTGCGTTCAGATGGTCGTGAGCGCTTGGCGGGATGAGGCGCCGTGTGTTTTGAAGTGTCTTGACCACCACGTCGTCGTTTCCGGCGTGTGGATGAAAGGTGCGTTGCCTGTTCAATCGATCGCTCGGGAGCACAATCAGAATCGGGGCGCGTCGCAGCCTTGAATGGTGACCCGAGAGCCTTCTGTGCAGTTTCCTGAGCTTCGATTTGCTTTCGTCGGCGGCCTCGAGGATTTTCCTTGGAGACCTTGCCATTCTGGGCTTGCGTCTCTGTCACGGGTCAGCAACGATAGCACGGAGGATAGTAAACTTGTACCCTCTATGCGTGGCACTGCGTGTCGGTGACTGCTCGAGTCAGCACGTTCCTGTGCTCGGGTGCGCACCATGGCGATGGTTAGGGGAAGCTTGAGAAAGCGCTTCAAAGTGGTTGGGGGGACCAACAAAGTACACCAGATAATGTAAGCTGTCTTTTCGTGTTCCGTACGAAGTACTCGTACGTAGTACAGCTCACCGAGGCGCCCAATAGGCGCACGGGTACCTCGCACGATGCACATAGTTAAATTGCACGGGACCCGTGCCGGCTATGGTCAGCGCCGGCGGCCACCTTAAAGCCAACCAACCACTCAACCAACCACTGAAGCCTGGGTCAGCAACATTCACTGTAAATGTTCCTTGCCATAACTACCTTCCACTGCTGCAATATCATCTGTCACGACTGGATTTAGATATAGCTCTCCACCTATGGACATATATTTATCATGCGAAGGTCAATCAGGGTATTGGATGGTCGACAAACGGTTATATTTTCGTGTAGTTCACTCCGTGCTGGCTGCCAATTTTGAGTATTGGCCAATGAAAGGGAGCTTGGCATCTCAAACCACATATTGACGCCATATTCTTCCAACACAATCACGAGCCTTGAGATAAGCCACAAGAGGAAAGAGCAAAGCTCATGACGGGTCAGCATAATGTCCAATGCCATCGACCCTCGACTCGGGTTCTGTGAATCGTCCTCTGTGTATACACACTGAGATATGAGCTTGTGCCTCACTATCGTCTTAGGAGACATTGTCATATCCGTGAGCTGCTGAAGTGCGTCATAGGCGCCCCGCCATGCTGCGTCCTCGTTTCTGTGTTCCTGGGTAAAAACTTCCTCAGCACCAGCAACATCCCCCTGAGCCGCTCTGTTATTTGCAGCCAAAATCAAGCTTTCTCGTTGCCACTTTGATAAGTCCCTGGCGTTCCTGGTGGCTGTGGCTCCGCGGCGAAAAATGCCAATGTTACCAGTCATTTGTCAACCATCTAGGGTCATGTGCTATTCCGGCTCACCGTCGATAGTGCTTGACGCAGTGACATGGTGGGCGTATAACTACAGCGTGCCAGTTCCAGCGTGATACTTCAAGCTATAGGTATAGGCATTCCCATCATTCATAGGCTCGGGCTTCCCCGTAGTTCTGCAGAGCGAGCATGGTGCGTGATCCGTATTCCCTGTTGTAGCTTGCCTTCTTTGTGCCCCAGATGGACTTCCATCCGGACCTTTGACTTCTAGGTAAAGGATTTTGCTACCGGAATGCTTGAGTGCTTTGTTGAGATATCCTTTGACCTTAGATCCTCGTTAGTTCGAACGCCCTCGTTAAAGGCTTGAACACTCGGAATGTCAACCAACAGCATGGGTGTTATCAGTAGTATTATCAAGATTTCAACAGCTAAACACGCACCAACCGGACCGAGCGCCGCGCCATGTGGGTATCCGCAGCCATATTCCCATGTTCCGTGTCCCAGATCCTCATTTCATATTAGAAAAACAAAACTGCAGTGTCCCCGTACTACCCTGCCGGTCTGCATGATTGGCGATACGAAGACATCAAGAAGCTTCCTCAGCCATCCTCACAATCTCGCAGAGACTGCGCACAAACAACCTGTCCGAGTCCTCCACATCCATGTCTAGCAATGGCTCCTCGCCAGTCTCCGCCATGAGCTTGGCCGTTGCCACGAGCCGCGAAATGCAGCGCAGCAAGTCACTCTGCATATTTTCGTGGTTAGCAGATGCCGTGGCCTGGCCGTGAATCATCTCCTCTTTATGCCAGGTCCCCAGAGTCGTAGTGAGCCCTTTGGCGCGTCGGCTGAAGCCCGCTGTCACCCCATCGCCAGTACTTGTGAGGCCAAGAAGCGAGGCTGCCTTCTTAGGTATGTCTTCCTGCTGAGAGTCACCGACGGGGTGTCTGTATGTTCGCCCACTCTGTGCGGTCGGTGGTGGGTTGCGTGCCACCAGGGCGGAGATGTAGTTGTATGCCACAATATGCGCATACAAGGCGTCGCAAATGTAGTCAGAACAGCAGCCAAAGACATTCTTCAGTGGCTCCCATGGCTTTGGGCTGTCGACTGAGCCAGAGTTTGAGGAATCTATGCTGCTCTCGCCCGAGCTGTGGTTGTGCCTTCGTTCCGGCCCCGGTGAGGTCCTCTTGTATGGGACTACCTTCCGCCACAGCGATCTTCGCGACGTTTCGAGAGGGCTTTCGGGCGAGGGACTCCTCACCAGTGGACTCCTGACAATCTCTAGGCTCGGCTGCCGGACCTTTTTCGAGTACGTACGGATCGTCTCGATGGTCAGGCTAGAAGACAGGAGCATCGTTTCGGGGAAGCAGGCAACCGACACTCGCAGCGTCTCCATGGCATCGGGCGGCAACGGAACCACTCTCGTTAAGTCGTCATTCTGGAGCGACCGCGGACAAGGCTGCAGACTGCTGTTCAGCCATGATTGAACACTTCTCAGTGCCGGTCGCGGGGACGCCGGCTTCGCGTAGGCGGAGACGATCATCCCAGTTGGCAGCATCGTCTCGGTTTCGGAGTCAGGCAAGTCCTCCCAGACGGCCGACGACTCGGTAGGGATGTCGAGTTTTAATGACTTATTGTGCGTTTTATCCGCGGTGTCAGTGGCTTCGTGCGTGCACTGGAATCTCGTTTGCTCGGGGCGCGGGGAGATCGGTCGTGGTGCAGTGAATGGCGGTGAAACTCGACAGTGCTTTCCAGGCTCGTGGGCCTCTTGTCGCCTTGTGCCAAGTGTAGTAGACGGCCTTTCAGGCATGTCAAAGGATGTCCGTGACGCTTTAATTCGAGGAGATGATATGGGTGATCCACCGCTGACCGAGTACGACTTGCGATGAAGAGCCGTCTCGTTGTAGCCCCAGTGGCCTCGCACGTCAATCCTCTTGGGGTCTGTGACACCGGCCACGAGGTCAGACTCGAGTGGTGTGCGTAGCCTTGGCGATAGCGACCCGGTGTTGCGCTCATTCACGTCGTCTTGCTCTTCGCCATCCGAGTCGCCAGCAATCCAGCTGCTTTCGCACGGTTCATCTGGCGGCGGTGAGGACCGCTTCGGCGACGCCTTCCAATTGGTCGATCCCAACGATGTTGCTACCGTCATGACAGACTCTCGGTGTCGAAAGGACGGAGGGGCCATGTCCTCAGAGGTGTTGGTGGTGCTCGACGTTGAGTCCAGGTCGGATGTGACGTCGTCCGCTCGAGGGTCCTGCTGGTCAAGGAATGATACCACGGATCTCCTCTCCTCAATCGCGCCGAGTGATTGCACTCGCACAGACGGCGCCAGACAGGGCGATGAGAGTGGTATTCTGCTGGCCTGTGGCTTTCCTGCGTCTTCGAATGAGAGCGACGATACTGGGGTGCCAGCCGTCATTTTCTTGGCCGCAAAGACCTCCATCGAGAGCTCTAGGTCTTGTGCTAGTAGTTCGGGGAAATATTCGTCGACGCGGTCCCCGATCGCCTCGGAGGATGACACACTCCGCAAGCTAGAGCTAGATGTCGAAAGTGCAAGTGGCATCAGTCCTTTCATGCTTGAAACAGACCTTTGCCTTTTCCGCAGCGACGGGGTCGACCTGATCGATGGCAGCGACCGCGAGAGGTGGTTGGCCACTTCCTGTGTATCACTGCGAGGGGATGCAATATTCAAGCCAACGTGAGGCGTAGGGACCAGCTTCGACTGTTGTTTTGTACTCGACGGGAACATGGAGATTGGTGAAGCCTGGGAATCAGCCCGGACAGCCGGGTGCGCGAGGTGGGATGAGCTCATGATATATCGATCGAGCCGGCGGCCGCGCAGCCGCGGGACAACAGCTCCCTGCAGGGGGGGATAGAGCGACAATCAGATGAGAGATGAGAGACAGGCAGAGACACGAAGGGCTGGTCATGTCGCGCAAAGCTGGGGGTCGTGTCGCAAATTGAGGATTGTGGACAGCAGCTCGAGCGAGACAGTGGCAAGGACCATCAGAGACGGTCGCACTGGTCCCCAACACACGACGGGCAACACGGCGTTATAGCAGCAAGGAGATTATATCTGCGCGCAGGGCGAGGATGGGCCCAAGGGCCATGTGAAGGCTAAAGATGCCCTGCGTATAAGGGAATAAGCAATAAAGGGACAGTGCGCACTGCGAGCAAAAGCAACTTGCAGCTCTAGTCGGCTCTACGGTGGTGGCCAGTATCCTCGCCGGACACTTTTCAAGGAAAAAGCAGTGCCATCCACTCGCTTTCGAAAAGCAAATCGATGACGACTGCTGGAGGTCCAAGCTGCATGGCTGCAGGGCTTTACCGAGTTGAGCGTTGCGACAGGAGAGGCCTGGATGATGGTCCCGCGACGCCCAAAAGACAGCACTCGCAAGGCCTTTGAAGCAGAAAGTTGTTGGTTCAAGCCGTACTGTATAGGCCGATGCATGCGACACTGATGGCGACACTGATGGAGCGGCGTAATCAACCAGGAGGCTTCGTATGCGGATACAGACGTTAGCTGTGTCCCTTGGGGTCAAACGAACGTTGCACAACCCTAGCAAGACCTGTCTCTCCAACAACGTGCGCGTAGCGATGGAGGCCAGAGAGCGGGCCAACAAAGATGCGGAGTTGCGCGGCGTGTCCGATGCCATGAGGAATCGCTCGACGCCAGGACAACAGAGAGGCATGAGCCCGCGCTCGCAGGACTTTCGGGGAGATGAGGCCAGCGACCAGTCGACAACGGAACATGCGGCCAGATGGGATATACTGCCGCTTCATTTGGAGCGGCAGTCAAATCTCTGGCGCGTACTCGTACTCGCAGGTCATGGTGACAGCGGCCCGGACAACAGCAGCCTCTCCTAGCCGCGAGTTTGTCTCAACGCCAGGTGATGCCACATGGCGCTGCATGCGACGACATTGGATCGGCAGCGTCTTCGGGCTCGAGGGGCCAGCAAGGGGGCGGACGACTTGTTCCAGACAAGACGCAAGGGAGATGATGGTTCATCTGAAAAAGCAAGCAAACGTCGAAAAAGGCCACCGTCGCTGCCGAACATGCGGAGGGCAGTCCTTTGTTCCTTTTGGGCAGCCGCGCGACCAACACGACGGCGCGACGCCAAGACGGGATCGCGTGGACGAGAATATTTCTGTTGGCCGCTGCCCGTTGGGCGTTGGAAGAGGCGAGGAGATGAAGTGCAGTGCGCAAGGACGCTGCGGTGAATGGAAGGAGGTTGGAAGCCTGAATGGAAGAAGCCTGAAATGGAGAAATGGAAAAATAGAAGCCTGGAATGGAAGCCTGGGATGGAAACTGGGGCGGCTTCCTGATCAGTTAATGACGTCCTTCCCAATGCGGGCATGCCAAGCATCCCCTGAAGCTCGTCTGAAGCTCCGATAGGTACCTAGCACCTTACCCTGTACCCAAGGTAAGTTCACGTACGGACTACTCGTACTTCGTACTCCGTGCATAGGTGAGACAATCCGCATAATCATTACACCCTTTGCTGCACATACGAGTAGTCTGTAGTCCGTACTCCGTAGTGCCGATTGACCTTTGCCTAGCAACTCGATAGCGGCCCCCGCACTATTGCTGAGCTGGTGGTCGCGACGATCCACCCGCAAGCTGGATGTGCAGCAGTGAGTGGCCTGTGAGCTCAGGCTCCCGCTAGTGGAGACCGTCAATTTTCTTTCTTCTCCCTCGCTCCCGTCGCTCCTCGAGATGATAAGCACTTGAGCCAAGCTGCAACGCCCAACCATATCGCGCCTCTCTCGAACCGCACTGGCTACAGCGTGTTGAAGCTCTTGGCCCAACGTTGCTTGTTTGCTGCGTGAACCTGCCGCGGCCGTCTGCATCCCTCACCGTCTCTTCACGCTCATCACTCACTCACTCATCCCAGACACACGCTCCGCCACGCGACCGAGCATACGTGCTCCGTACACCACCACCATGCTCTCGGAACAGCTCTTCTCCTCGATATGCGGGCCGCCGTTGGCAGCCAACACGGCCGTGTCCAAGGACGTCGGCGTATACGGCCACTCGGTCACGCCCTCGTGGGCCGTCAAGGCGACGTTTAAGAAAAGCTCGGCGCCGCCTCACTCCCTGGCCGTGAGTGATACCCATGTCTTTGCGGCTCAGGACCAAAAGGCACATGTCCACGTCTACTCTCGTCTGCGCGGGACGCAGGAGGCCCTCGTCCCCTTTCAGGAGAGGATACGCTGTCTGGCCTTGGCGGGGGACGTCCTGGTCTTGGGCACGGCCGAAGGGCGGTTGATACTCTGGGAGGTGAGTTGCTTTTGCTTTTTCCATGCCTCGTCGAGGGTCAACGCCACGCTAACGACATCACCCCATGCAGACGTGCACCGGGCGGCAAGTCACCACCCCCCCCTGCCATGTGCAGGCCGTGAGCTGTCTGGCCGTGACCCCGTACCATGTGCTGTCCGCGTCCGACGACTCCAACATCAACGTCTGGTCGTTGGCCCGCCTCCTCGAGCTGGGTGCGGACCCGGGCCACGAGCCGGATCTGGCCCTGTCCAACCATCGCGGTGCCATCACCGACCTCGTCGTTAGCCCAAGCACTAATGCCGAGACGAACCTGTGCGTGTCCGCCAGCAAGGACAAGACATGCATCCTGTGGAACTACCAGACCGGCCAGGTCCTCCGAACGTTGCTCTTCCCCGCCGCGCCACTATGCATCTCCCTTGACCCGTGCGCTCGAGCCCTCTTCGTCAGTGCCGAAGATGGCGGTCTGTACCTCGTGGAGCTCTTTGGTGACAAGCCGCTCCTGGGCTCGCACAGCGCGGAGCTTGCTTCTATTCTGGTCCAGGTTAATGCGCCGCTGGGGGTCGCCGATGACGACGCCGGGTCCGCGTCGTGTCTGGCTCTCAACTACGATGGCACGACCGTCTTTACGGGTCACACAAAGGGCAAGATTTTGCGATGGAGCCTCACAGACAACGGCCATCCGGCGGAGGTGGCCAACCTGAATGCTTCAGTCACGAACCTGGTCTTTGCGCCGCTCATGCCCGAGAACAAGCTGTGCCGGGCTGTGACGGTAGTCAAGCCGAACCAGACCAAACGACAGTACACCTTCACGACCCAATTGGACGGGCACTTGGACGACACAAGCAAGTTCAACGAAATGCTCAGCTCTACTGGCATTCACAGCCAAGCGCTTGAGAGTGCAATGCTGTCTCTTTCTGCTCCCACGTCAGGGGAAGGAGACGATGCGAAGCTGCAGAAGGAGAATGAGGAGCTACGAGTCATCATCGAAGAGCAAAAGGCCTTGCAAAAAGCGACGATGCAATATCAAGAGGCGGGTACAACGTCGTGAGGTGTGGGGCTGCCAAGCAAACATGGCTCGTCTGGCGCCAAGGGTTCTGGGGTTGGGCTCTCTTCGTCGCCACGACCTAAATGATGGGTCCTTCCGGGATTGTCGCCGCCCCCATACTTCAAACTGGGACCTCTGGGCGGGGAAAACGAGTGAAGGGAGCTGACCAGGGCTGCAAGCCTACGTGGACACGACATCCATTCAGGCGGAGAGTGGATGATCTCCTCATTGCCACATGGGTTTCGGGTGACCAGCTGCTGCTGCTAGTGTCATTGTACGATGCCGGCACGTCAGCACCAGGTTCATGCCCTAGTGACACAGTTATCGCCCACGGGTACCAAAGATCACAGGATACAATAGATTTGTGAGTGTTCTTGCGGAGGAGAACCAAGTCGTGGAGGAAGCGTCGCTTGTGAGCGACCTCGCTTTCTAGGCAGTCCATGGCGGTCCATGGCGACTCTATACACACCTCAGCCAGTGCGCTGCAAAGACACGCAGGTCGGTCGATGATGTCGATGAACCGACCATGCAAAGAAAGGAATGACAATTGCCTTGTTCCAACAGCTCCTGACCCTATTGCTGAATGAGTTGCTCTTCCCAAGTGTATTGAATGCTCACTGATGCTACGCGCTCAGTCATATCCAAGCTCAATCCATGTGCCAACCCACAGTATAAGTGGCGACGCGGGCCTGCTGAGAACATCCATGAGGTTGCTACCGCGCTCTAGTCAATGCTGCTTTGCAATCTTGCCGTGAAGCATCTACCCCCTCACGGTCAAAGCCATAGCAGCCACTCCAATGCGAGGACTCGCTGATCTGAGCAGCTTGGGGGCTCTTATGACTCTCGGTTCCTTTGCTTCGTTCCCACGAGCCCTTACTCATGTTCCACTCCCAGCCTAGACAACGAACCTCGGCGTTCATCGACACACCCAACATGCATCATCGCAAAACAGCCGAAACCGACCAATGTGCATTGCATTGACCGAAGTGTGGGCGGAAATGGAGCTCGTACGGACTACGGAGCAAGATGGAGCAGCTCACGGCCTACAGCGAAGGCATTCTGCTCGCCTTTCTCTACTGGTTGAAGCTCAAGCAGACCCCAAACCTCGTCATATATTCTCTCTCGACGCTGTAAATTAAGACTGGAATTGTTTTACTTTTTGTGGCCATGTAATTGCCCATATGCTGAAAATTCAGTGCTTTTGTACGAAGAAATAGGACACCTGCAATGCTTCTGCGTTGAGCCAAATGCGTAGCCAGGCAACCCTACGTCAGTAGTTGAACCATCGAAAGCCACCATGCAAAAGTCAACCATTGGATCATGCTCCATATAAACGGCAATTGCATTGGCTCGGGCCATTTGAGCCCAGACGCCGCAACTACAACAACTTCGGAGCAGCCCCTGACGAGAGGCGCGCAAGTATAAGGTGGTAGTCTACAACGGGTAGACAAACCTCAAGTTCTGCCGATCCGTCTGGTCCATGTCCATGTCATTGAGCCTGAGGATCCCGCTGCCCGTATCGAGCGCGTCATCCTCGCTATCGCTGGCCGTTTGCTCGAGCAGCCGAGCTCGGATCTTGTTCTCTCGGTCGAGGTAGAAGCGAATGATGAGACACATCGCGGGGGAGATGAGCCAAAAGGCCGTCATGAAGGACCACGGCAGTATGTACCGCGGCTTGTACTGCTCCTGCCAGAATCTGATGTCCTGTCAGTGTCTGTCGGTGATGCCGGGCGAGATCATGCTTACTCTGGAGAGATCATGTTGGCGACGGACGCGGCGACGATGCAGGTAGACATCACGCACAGCTTCTTGGTGTATCCGATCGTCGTGGTGCCTGCCCAGGAGAGGCCAAGGAGATAGGACGGCTTGAATGTCGAAATCTGCGTGCCGACAACTAGGGCGATCTTGTTCGACCACGGAGAAGCAATCTGACGCCCCATGTCAGTACTGCAAACGGCACGCCAGGGGGTCAGAACCCCTTACCATCATGATGCCTCCCACGAAGCATGGGATGTATGATATGGCACAGGTATATCCAACGCCAAGGTTAGTCTTGTATAGCATGGCTGCGGAAAGGATGATCAGAAAAGAGCCCCAAAGAGGCTTGGCGATGTTGAACAGGGCACTCTGGGCGGGGGTGAAGCCAAATCCGACCACGATGAGCGGCAGCTGCTGGGAGGTGTTGTTGGGGAGCTCGTTGAAGAACATGTGGATGCTGTGCGTTTTATCAGTAGCGATTCATGCATGTCTGCTGGGGAGGGTTGCCTACATGAACAGCCAGCTCTTGATGTCGACGAAGCATTCCTTGACCTGCGCCCACTTGAACGTCGAGTTGGAGATTCCCGCGTGCGTTTCGCGGATCAAATCAATGGTGTGGACCTTCTCCTCTATCGACAGCCACTTTGCGTCGACGGGCGAGTTGGGCAGAAAGAAGATCAAGAGGATCGACACCAAAAAGGTCAGGATGACGCAGATGATGTGCAGCCACTTCCACGACTTGAGGCCGCCGACGAGCACCCCGGCATCGTCGTCTTGGATGAGCTTGTAGGCAACCATTGTCAAGAGTACATTGGCCAAGCTGCCCGAGGCCCACCAGAGGAGCTGGACCCAGGGGCTCTTCTTGGGAGGGAAGAAGGCCTGGTGAAGCACGGTCGTCGAGGGGACGATTTGCGACTCGGTCTGTTTTGGAGTGTTAGTATCGCGAGATCGTGTGGTAGGGCATATCGCTCACCATGCCCAGGAGGAAGCGCAAGGCAATCATCTGCTTCCCGGTCTTGACGACGGGGTGCAAGCCCAGCAGCAACGCCCAGAGGAGCAGAGAGCCAGTGATGAAGTGCTTGTGGCCGATGCGCTGCGACAGCGCGGCGCCCGGCCAGAGGGCGATGAGGTACCCCGTGTAGAACACGACAAACAGGTTGTTGTACTCGTTCTTGGTCATGGTGACGTCCTTGAAGATGCCCATGGTGCTGGCCTGCGCGAGCGTCGACTTGTCCAGGTGGATCAGGAAGGCGATCCACCACGTCTGGCTCAGGAGAAACCAAAAGTTCTTGCGGTTGAGCTTCCGGATGCCCTCGACGTCCAGCGGCTTGACGTCGCCCTTGTGCTTGTTGTAGAAGAGCGTCGTGTCGTCAATGTCTTTCTTGGTGACCATGTGAAGGCGCTCGCTGGGACGGCGGCTGTCAGCCTCGGGCTTGCCAGCCTCGACGTTCCGGCCCTCATCTTCTCCTTTGGGGGAGAAGACTTGGACAGAGCTGTCAGGAGCTTGCTTCTCCTGCGCCATGGTGCGTGCTCTGGACGATTTCCGCGTCGTCTTAAGAGGCGATATCCGGCTTGTGAAGCAAACTATGGCTTTGAAATGAGAGAGAAAGGAGAGGCCTGATTCACTGTTGCAGGTCTTGGCGGCCAGATATACGATCGGCCAAGTCTACTATCTCGATCCCAGCCGCATCCGTGTCCTGCGTCCATAACCACACGGTGCCCGTCCTGCATACACGACGGCCAGCAGGGGATGCAAAAGTTCTCCCGAAGCAGCAACCGCCGACGAGTGGCCGGCAGACATCAAGGTGCTTTGTTGTTGGCTCTTGCTCGTCAATCAGGCTGAATATCACGCGTATCACGCCTAACTCGCTTCGCTGCGCTCCGCTCCGACGGCCATTGACTGGCAACAGTGCAATCGCGTGCGGTTGGTGTAACCTTGCATGCATGCGAGACCATAAGGGTTCCCGTCCCAGGCCCCTCTTGTCTTGATCAGGCCAGTTCGGGAAGACTCCGACCAATACTATGACACGAAAAGCGGAAAACCTCCAGCCTTGCTCATTCTGTTTCCTTTAACCAAC
Source organism: Tolypocladium cylindrosporum (assembly GCA_024340765.1). Lineage (NCBI taxonomy): Eukaryota > Fungi > Ascomycota > Sordariomycetes > Hypocreales > Ophiocordycipitaceae > Tolypocladium > Tolypocladium cylindrosporum. The sequence continues at coordinate 17,014 of JALHCC010001690.1, read as the reverse complement.
ACCGAGCAGCTAAAAAATCTGCTCGCTCGCTTGCTAATCGCGAATTCCCGTCGGGGCTCGAGCATGGCTGATCGCAAGTCTGTTGCCGTCGTCGGCGGTGAGTTGGTCCGTTGTTGCACAATCCCCGCATGCTCGGTCTGACCGGATATGCAGCCGGCGTCTTTGGCCTGTCACTGGCCATTGCCCTGCGGAAGAGGGGTGAGTACATGGTTCAGCTCGGCGAGAGGCAGGTGTCACACGGATGTGCTGCTGAACAGCTCGCGTAGGCCACAATGTGACCATCTTCGACCAGCACCGGTACGATGAGACGGCATACGAGCCGTCAGACGATTGCCCCGAGCGGGCGGCCTCTGTCGACCGCAACAAAATAGTGAGTCCGTGCCCATGGTAAGGTGCAAGGACTGCTTATCCCAACCAGGCATAACAGTTCCGGGCCTCGTACGGGACAAAGCTGCACTACCAGCGGCTGGCCCTCGAGAGCCGCGAGGCCTGGGTGTCCATCAACGAGAAGGATGCCTGCGACCTTTTCGTCCCCTGCGGCATGCTCCGCGTGCAGCCGACGGAGGCGCTCGGCGCCCTGGAAAAAGAGACGCTGGCCAACATGCAGCGCGACGGCCTCCGCGACACGCAGTTTGTGAAGAGCGACCCCGAGGACCGAAGGCGCGCCGCCAGCCTTGGATGGGAAGCCAAGCTTCTCGAGTTCGCCATCCCGGACGACTCTCAGAAGCAGACATTTGAGGCGGTGCTGGACTCGCTCGCGGGATTTACGAGGTGCGGTGGTGCCTGTGCGTACTTTCAGAAGCTTGCCGTCGCCGAGGGGGTCAGGTTCCGGTTTGGGCCGGAGGAGGGGGCCTTTGCGTCCCTCGTTGAGGAAAGTAGCACTCTGACACCTGGTCAGAAGAAGGCAGTTGGCTTGAGGACCAAGGATGGCCAGATTCACAGCGCCGATGTAGTTGTCATCGCTGGTGAGTTTAGCAAACCTCTCCCGTCTCCATCGCGCTGTGTCTGATGAGCTTTTGATAGCGGGATCCTTCTCAACACAGCTACTGCCCGACTTGTCCTATCACCTGGAGTCATCGGCAGGCAGCATAGCAAACTTCAAAATCGACGAGGCCAATACGGAGCTGTGGGACAAGTACTCACCGGAGCGATTCCCCGTCATGACCTGGAAGAGCGCGCCTCGAAACAAGGACGGCAAGGATACCGGCAGCGTATACGTTTTCCCGAGGACCGCGGATGGCATTATTAAAATTGGCTATCGCGGGATAAAGGTATGCGGTCTACTGTCACTTTTGGGGATCTACTGCTAACTCGCTCGTCAGTTTACCAACTTCCAACCAGCTCCTGAGGGGACTCCTTTCACCCAGGACGGGCAGTGGTCCGTCCCTCTTCCGTCGACGGAGTGCACGTCACTCCCCGAGTCGGCCGTCGAACCAATCAGAGAATTTGTCTCAATCTTTCTTCCGGAATTCAAGGATATCCCTTTCTATTCGACCAAGCTGTGCTGGTATACGGATACCCTAGACAATTCTTTCTTGGTATGCTTTCTGATAGCTATATCGTGCGCTTAAGGTTTCCAACTAATCCCGACAACAGATTGACTACGTGCCAACATATGCTGACAACTCCGTCTTCGTCTGTACCGGTGGCAGTGGACATGGAGCCAAGTTCATGCCCATCCTGGGAGAGGTAAGCCAGTTGTTCAGACCTGCGACACTTGAGTGGCAGCGGCTGACATTCTTGCGCTCCAGCACGCCGCTGACGTCTTTGACCATGGCGACGAGAGCACATCCCATATGCGGCCCTTCTGGCGCTGGCGCGAGGATGTTCCTAGACGCAACGGCCTTGAGGATGGGCCTGGTGGGTCGCGAAATATTGGGCGCTCTGGGGGAACTAAAGTGTAATTCTAGACAGAGGGAACTGCAATATAGTAATCTCATCTCCAGTGTAAGTGACTGTTTCATCTCCTGAAGTTGAGAGCTCTCGCGGGACAAGTCGATCAGAATAGAAAACCCGACAGTTCTGTAGAAGCCATCCCTCTATTTCGCTATGTGTATTGTATGTGCAGTTGGGGTCGTGTCTCCCTAGAATTGAGAAATTGATCAAAGTTCACCAGTAGCACATCACCGGCCGTGAAACTCATCCAACACTTCCACTACCCTCACCCGTCAAGCCCAATCCACCTCCCCATCCATCGTTGGTTCAGCTCCTTGGCCTCCTCGACCATGCCCAGCTCCAGCAGCAGCTGCACGGCCCCCCGGACCGAAGAGTGCAGCGACGAGCTGATCCAAGCGTGCGTCGGCGCCGTGTGCTCGCCAATGAAGATGGTGTTGTGCTCCGTGCGGTGGTACGCGGGTATGTACAGCTTGTGCTGCTCGACGTCGGGCCTGCACCACGACGTCGCCGTGTGCTCGTCCTGCAGCCAGCACAGCCGCGCAAAGTCCCCCGTGTACAGCTCGCGCGCCCGCTCGCCGTGCACGCTCACCACCGCGTCCAGCACCATCTCGGCGTGCTGCTCGTCGGTGAAACTCGTGAAGCGGTCGCTCCAGTCGCCGCCGCGGTAGTGCGTGATGAGGCCTGGGCGGCCCGTCTCGTTGAGCCCGTAGACGGGGTAGTAGAGCGCGCCGACGGGCACGCTCGCCGGCATCGAGTAGCCGCCGAAGATGGGCCGCTCGCCCTGCTCCCAGAAGCGCTCCGAGAAGAGCAGGGATACCTTGCAGGCCGACTTGAAGCGCAGCCCGGCCTCGCTGGTGGCGCGCCCGAGCACCGAGGAGAAGTCCGGGAGGTCCATGAAGCGCGTCATCGTAAAGGGCGCGGTCATGATGGTGTAGTCGTAGTCTTTGGAGTGGGAGGTGCGGTCCTTGCCGGCGCCGGAGTACCAGGAGAGGCGTGTGCGCGTACGGCCATCTTCAGCTTTCACGGGCTCGAGTTTCGTAATCTTTCTGTTGAGCACCAGTCTGTCGGAGACGTGCGGGATGAAGGCGTCCGAGAGCCTGTTGAACCCCCCGTCGACGCACTTCCACTCCGTCTCGCCCAGGGCGTCGCTGCCGCCATCCTGCGCCAGGTTCGAGTTATGGACCATCTCGTCCCAGAAGACGTCGTAGTCCGACGCCGTCCAGATGGCATCGGTGACGTTTTCGCTGGCCTTGAAGGCGTGCCGCATCATCGCCTGCTCGCTCCAGTCGTCCAGGCCTTGGTCCATGGCCTTTTTGTGCGCGCGCCAGATGTCCCGCTGGATGGCCTTGATGGTCTTTTCGTCCTTGAGAATGCGGTTCATGTCCTTTTTGGTGTTGTTGTACTCGGCGGTGATCATGGGGGCCGGCTTGCCCAGGCTGGGATTCGCGGCGATCTCGGCCCGTGTCGGGATCCTGCCGTCGGGGTGCCGACCCGTGCCACGGGCGATGATCTCATTCGGGTGGTGCTGGATCCAGGGGATAAAGTCGACCTTCCACTTGCTGTCGTTGTGGTTCAGCTCGTTGAGCCAGTCTGCCAGCTGGAACGTCATCAGGTGGTCCGTATACTCGTGGGTCGAGTTGTCGCTCTTGTAAGTGATGCTGTGCGGCAGCCTCATGGGACCCATCTCGGCAAACTCTTCCGTATCGCCGACAAAAATGGTCCTGAACCGGCCGCCGACGCGCTCGCTGGCCTCGATAATCTCCCAGTTGTGCAGGCCGATGCTGTCGAGCATCAGCGCCGTTGCGAGGCCGGAGATGCCGCCCCCCACGATGGCGATGGTGGCATTTGGCTGCCGCGGAGCCGAGGTGCCATTGATGGCTGCTACGCCGTCGAACCAGGCCCCAAGAGCATCAAAGTCTTCGAGCAGCGGCTTGCCATTTCTGGTGCCCTTTTCATGAGCAGGCTGATGCACCGGGTTGCCGAACACGGGGAGACAAAACGCCGCCAACAGGAGCGCGGACGCCCTGTGTAAGTTGCCAAGAGTTGAAGCCATTGCCACTCTACTGCACCGAATCAAGCGCCGTTAATTCGCGCTCTACTCTAATAGTCTTGGCTCTCTTTATATAAACTGCACATCTTCCACTGGACATGCCCTCATATTGCGCGATTCCAAGCTGACCGACTATCTTCCACGAAACACACTCCACCACATGCAGATGCAGGTCCGTTGTGACCTTGATGGTCAGACTTGAGCCTTTTTTTCTTTCCAACGACACAAAGAGCGGGGGAAACAAGCTTATGAATCCACTCGGACCGGTTCACTAGTCGAGTAGTTTGATGAGAATCGGCAGGTTCAGCGATCTGCCGTATACGAAGGACATGATGTTCCTCGTAAGCCGGGTTATCAGATCAACCGCAGCAAACTCCGCGTTGGCCCTCCGGGTTGGTGATTGGCTGCGTGCTCAAGAAACTCCGTTTTTCCGTCGAGGTTTCCGTGTTTCTCCCCCATCAGGGTTCCGGTTCCTTCGGAGCGGCCCTCAGGGTTCCTGGCATGCAGTCTGGGCCGCGGTGCAGGAGCTGAACCGTGCAACGCAGAGATTCCAACAAAAAGGCCATGCTCTATTATGTAAACCGTAAGCCCAGCTGTCGATAATGGCCCGCGCTCGGTGCGACCCTGACGTCTGCTGTGGAAAGGCAGCCAGTGAATAAAGTACAAATTGGCGAATCAGTATCTGCAGAGCGTCTCAGCTCATGTAGGCGCTTACGCGACTTACATTGACTTTCTGTGATCATGCCATATGTAATGTTGATACGGGCGGTTGGGGTCGCGGCAGTTTTGTTGCAGCTCCGGGCCGTTGATGCATACACGCTGGTCTCTACCGGGACCACCGTAAGGCTGAATGATGTTCCTTACTACGTGCCGCCAGATGCAGTTGGAAGGCTCCCCAGCAACGTCACTAGAATACCTGGAGATTTTGGTCTTGTCCCGATCACCGTCGTCAGCACCAACTCGTCTTCTTTCGGCAATAGTGACTTTCAGGCCCTGAAAACACGCTTCTCTGAGACGGATGATGTCTTTCAAGACGGCTTCCTTCAAGGTAGGCACCCGGCCTCGAGGGCAAAGAGGACGCGCACGAAGATGCCTCAGTGTCTAACAGTCGCGCAGCGTTGTACATACAGACCTCCAGCTCAAAGCGCCATCGCTTCAACGTTGCGTCCATTGTCGACTGTACGGTTTTATCGAGCGAGACACATCACGACAGTACCATTCCGGACGGACCCTACTTTGCCTCGGGTTCGGGACTCCTATACCAAGCGTATCGATTATACGCTGATGTGCAGGGAGCATTCAGCGAAACATCAATCCTCAACGCAGATGGTTCGTATTCGGTGCTCCCTGCAAATGTCCCAGGTCAGTCGCTCGCCGTGGCAGTCCCGTCGCGGCTGTACTACACCAAGACTCCGGAGAAGCCTCTCGCCGGCGTTCGACTGGGCATCAAGGATATATTCGCTGTCAGGGGCCTGAAGACGTCCAATGGGAATCGCGCATGGTACGGCCTTTATCCTGCCGCAAATCGCACCGCCATCGCGGTACAGAACCTGATTGACGCTGGAGCAGTGGTGGTCGGGAAAATGAAGACGAGCCAGTTTGCCAACGGCGAGACGGCTTCCGCCGACTGGGTAGACTACCATGCGCCGTTCAACCCTCGCGGCGATGGCTACCAAGACCCGTCATCGTCGTCGGCCGGTCCCGCTGCTGGTGAAGGTACGTGAGATGGCGTGGGCACAGGGACACTGCTGACTGCGGCACAGCTGCCTACCCATGGCTCGACATTGCCCTGGGTTCTGATACCGGTGGAAGCATAAGGAGCCCCAGCCAGCTACAGGGGCTGTTTGGGAACAGGCCAAGTAGGTTGCCCCGAGACGGTACTGGCCAGTAGTCAAGCTGACCGATAAAGGCCATGGACTGGTGTCCCTGGACGATGCGATGCCTCTGGCGCCAGGGTTTGACACGGCAGGTCTGCTCGCGCGCGATCCCAGGCTCTGGGCAACGGCAGCAAAAGCATTATATGGCGCCAGCATCACGACGACAGACTCGTACCCCTCCAGCATTCTCACCGTGGGCTTCCCGGGAAAGGCCAAGTCGGACTTGGACGCCTTGCTGCTCGGGTTCTTGGAGAAGCTGACCAACGTTTTGTCTGCCACTGTCAGTACATTCAACGTCACCACGGCTTGGGCCGCGTCACACCCAAACGGCCCGCCTCTGGTGTCGCTGATAAACAACACATACGAGATACTCTCCGCGAAAGAGCAGGCTCGGCTGGTTCGAGACCCATTCTATGCCGACTACGCAGCTGCGCAGGACGGGAGGCTTCCCCACGTCAACCCGGCCCCTCTGCAGCGCTGGGCCTTGGGCGATACCTCGCCGTCAACAATCGACGAGGCCGCGGCAAACAAGACGCGGTTCATGGACTGGTTCAACGGCGAGGTCCTACCCCGCGATGCCGCGTCATGCTCAAGGCACCTGCTCGTATACGTTCCGAGGACGCCAGCAGCCAAGTACCGCGACACGTACTGGCCCGGCCCGGCGCTGCCATCGGCGTTCTCGACGAGCCGCATATCGGTCATGAGTGAGACGCCCGACATGGTGGTGCCGATCGGAGAGGTGGCGTATCGTTCCGCGGTGACGAATCACACAGAGTACCTGCCGGTGACGGTCGACCTGATGGCGGCCAAGGGCTGCGACGGGATGCTGTTTTCCTTGGTAGACGCGCTGCTGACGAGGGGCCTCGTCAGCGTCAGCAAGCCAGGGAGGAGCAGCACCCGCGGCGGAGAGATCTTGCTGTAGCTCGATAGACTACGGATTGCGCATTTTGCCCGGCCTGACCACCTTGCATCATGCATGCTGTACTTCGTACTCCGTAAACTGATGTGAATCGTGATGGCGAGTGGAGGCTGAGTGGAGGCTCCAGCACGCCGCTCCCGCACTGCTGCGATTGGCTGCTGCTCCTCCACACGGCTTTCGGTGTTAATCGGAGCGGACAATTGTGCTGGCCGAGAAATTTGTCAGTGGCCACCCCAGCATCTGAACGGAGTGGCAGCGTCTCGACGGAGATGTGACTTCCTCCCCGTCATCCTCTCGCAAACAACACAGCCAGCGCACAATGTCCGTGGTTGGCACTCTCAAGGGCGATATGCCGCAACAAGTCAGATCACTGGTGAGTGCTTGCGCCCACCCGAACAGGCCCGCGCATCTCCCCAGGCCGCCACCGCCGCGACCACCCCGACCCGTCCAGCGTACCCCCGTGATGAGGACATATCGCGCTTCAATGGGGCCGTGAGGATGAGGGAGCGGTCGCGTTGCCTGCGCGAGGCATCGGCTGAAGTGGCATCGTGCTGACGGCTCTCCAACGCAGTATCGCCAATTATTACGGCAAGGCGAGCAGTTCACAGCCTACAACTTCCGCGAGTACGCCAAGCGACGGACGAGGGACGCCTTTCACGAGAACATGAGCGTGCAGGACCCGCGCAAGATCCAAGAGCTGGTACAAAAGGGCCTCAAGGAGCTGCAGGTCTTGAAGGTATGATGAGCTGTGGTATGCCGGGGACCACCCATGCGACAGGGCTGACGGGCGCAACAGCGGCAAACGGTCATCGGCCAGTTCTACCAGCTGGACCGGTTAGTTGTTGAGGGCGGCATTTCGGTACGTCATGGCACCGGTTTCGACACGAGCTGACCGACAAGCTGACCGAGACAACAGGGCAGGGAGTCTGGCAAGGTGGGACGGGTGGTTAGGCAAAAGGAGCAAGGGTGAGCCGCACAACGAGCTTCTCATGGCATGGCTAACCCTTGAGCAGATTAGATTGAGGTATCGTAGACGGACGAGATTCGCTGCATGGCGCATTGGACGGCATTTGTATAGTAGGGGGGAGTAGGGCTGGAACGGGTGTACATCAACGCGGATACCATACCGGGGGCATGTCCAGGTAGCTCCTCGGCTCGGGGGACTGTGATCTCTAGGGCACCATAGAGGAAAATCTCAACGTCAATTCACGCACGGCACAGTCCGCGATGCACCGCGATGCTCACAATTGGCTGCAGGCGGCCGACCCACTGCGGCGGTCATCTCCCAGGAGCTGCCACAGCCACTGGCCAGACCTGTACGCTGCTAATACTCGACGCCTTCAGCAACCCATCCAGCCCGTGGCCTTCGATCCCATATACGAGTCCAATATTGAAGCGTCATAATGCTTCCGAGGTCGCGAGTTTTTGGTTTGTGGACCACCAACTCCGAGCTACGGCTCTTCCCAAGCAGTTACGAACGTTGCTTACGTCATCCACTCCTGCGCCAACCGAAGTGGCTTTTCCAATCGCGACCAACTCCTGCTGAACTGCCTCCAACTCTAACCACTACGCGACGTGTCCTCGCAGCACGCGCATTGCAACAGCGACTCAATCGTGCCCGAGAGCAGCCTGCCTATTGCGTCCGAAGAGCGCCGTCGCCTGTAACAGTGCCTTGACGCTGTGCCTTCGGTCGGAGCTATGGCGCCGGGAGTACGTCCCCGTGATTCACCATATGCGCAGCCGCCCCTACTGACCTGACTTCAGACGAGACGCGCTAATCGCAGCGGATACGCCGAGCACGACGACTTTGAGGGTTTGATTTCCGATTCTTGATCATCGCGATCACTACTAATCGGCCTAGGTCTACCCGTGCGACAATGGCGACAGGACTGGGTGAACATCGCGCCCCCGCCACCTCAGGAGCAGCACCAGCAGAACGACATCTGGGCCGTTGAGCTCATCCACGGCATGCCCAAAGACTCGCATCTGCTGCCTCCCCACAGCCAAGAGCTGCTCCGCGCCGCCAGGTCCGGCCGACTTTACAAGCGCCCCGCCCCGCCCGAGGAAGAAGATGCCGACGCCGAGACGGCCACGGTCCCCGAGAAGCCGGAGAAGAAGGAGGAGGACACGCAGGCACACGGCTTCGCCATCAAGCTCTGGAAGCAGGTTCCCCGAAACGTCGAGGCCACGAGCGTCTCTCACCTGGCGAAGCGCAGAAAAGGCACCGTGACGATTGCGAGCAAGACGGTCGAGGACAAGGTCGCTGGGCCGACCGTGACCAGGGCGACAGTCCGGAGAATCGACGCCGCCGGCAACCCCTACACCGAGGAAGTCACCCTTGGCAACGGCCACCAAGTGGTGGGCGAGATCATCTCTACGCGGGTCGAGGTGACTGCGGCAACCAACGGAGACGCCCTGGCGCCTGCTCCGCCGCCGCCGAGGAGACGGCCGCCTCCCCCTAAAAGAAAGGCAAAGGCCGGGCCCGGGCGAGGGAAGAAGAAGATCAAAAACCCGCTGCCCGGCGAGGGACAACCGGCTGGGGCAGCGTCTACTGGCGATGGCTCTGCAGCAGTCAAGTCGGAGGGTCAGGGCGAGAATGTGGGATTGCCCAAGGCCCCTTACCGTACGTCATAGACTAATGTTGTTCTCAGGGTGTCAATCACGGAGACGCCAACACACCGAATCCAGATAGCGAAATGGTCGACGGCGAAGACGACGATGACGACGACGGCGACGACGGCGACGACGGTGAGGACGGAGAGGAAGGCGACGGAGAGGAACAAGGTGATGACAGCCAAGTCGGCGCCATTGGCGAAGGTACAGACAACCAGGACGAGGAAATGGCGGATGCCGCCTTCGCGGTCGATCCACCAGTATTGGAGGCTCCCACTGGCGACGCCAAAGAGGAGACGATGCTCAAGGAGCCCAACCCCCTCACCCTTGCGCCGCCGCCGCCCCTCGTCAGCCTTGCCTCTGGTTCACCGAGACCCGAGGGCAGTCCTCTGAAGAATGTCGTTTTGCTGTCACCCACTGAGCCGCTACCACCCCAGGACCTGCAGCCGCTGTCGGCAGAGCCGACCCAGACGACCGACGTCGAAACTGTCAGCGAGTCGATGGTTGCCGAGCCCCCTTCGACTATTGTGGGTGAAGAGCCGCGGGAGGCGATGGAGAGGGACTTGCCTGAGGCTATGCCTGAAGCTGAGCCATCGGTGGAGGAACCGCCCAAGGAATCAACCCCTCAAGAGTCTGCTGCGATCGATACAGATCCCATAAAAGAGGAGTTTTCGAGGCATCAGACCCCAAAGGACCAGAGTCTAGAGGATGAGATAGCAAAGGATGAGACAGCAAAGGATGAGCCGGTAAAGGATGAGCCAGCAGCTAACGAGCTCGCAAAGGATGAGCCAGGAAAGGACGAGCAAGCAAAGGATGAAGCCTTACTGCCTCCCCCGCCTGATCAAGTGGGCAACATCGATTCGCCCAAGGACGAGTATGGGCCAGGCAGGTCATCCGATAGCGACGACAAACGCAGAGAAGGGGAGCACTCCGAGAGCGAGAATGCGCCCGCACGGCCCGCGTTGCACCAGTTTGACTCGGTCATGACAGAAGACACTCTTAAGCCCGACGATTCCGCCTCGGCGAGGTTTCCGTTGACGGAGTCGGGGGCTCCCTCAGAGGTTGGCACTGCCTCGGTAGAAGGGACAAAGGAGTCGGGTCCTCCACCGGCAGAGCCGTCTCCACCAGTTGCCAAGCCAGACTCTCCCCCGCAAGATGCCGAGCCAGATATTGAAGAGAAGCCAGACCTGCTCGGCGGCCTAATGGGGGAGCTAGATCGACAGGCTGCCTCGCATGAGCAACACGCTGAGCCGTCGGCACCGCAGCCGCAAGAGGAGCCCGTCACTGTGCCCGAGCCGACAGCTGAGCCGCATCTTGATGACGAGCAAATGGCAGAGCCACCGGCTGCGGACGAGCCCAAGGCAGAGAGCATGGAGCCGAAAGAGGCAGAGCCAGCACCGGGGATGGAGTCAAGGGATGAGCCCACAGAGAAAAATGCCGACGAGACAGGGGACGAGCCAGGGGACGAGCTTATGCCCGACGCCCAGCCTGCTGATGTACCTGCTGCTGATGTGCCTGCTGCCGATGTCCCGTCTGCCGACGCGCCCTCCGCACCAGCTGTGGAGGAAGCGCCTGCGGAGGTCAAAGAGGAGGGTTCGCCAGTCAACGCGTAGCTCGTGTTGAACTGACAAAAAGTAATCTCTGGCTCGTGGCACCGAGGCACCGTTGCGTCGGGCTACGAGGCGTATGACTTTGTTGCGTTGACACAGTTCGTTTGGCGAACAGACGGCGGCCAATCGACCAGAAGAAGATGGAGTGTGCGCTTGTACAACAGCGGTCTTGGAATAGGGATACGGAGTAGATGTGTTTGTCTCTTATGCGTCGTTGGAAATCAGACGATGAGAGTACCGGTTTGGAGTATCGCAAAATTCATTTCTAATTTGTATCACGACTGAAGGATGAAGTCCATGCTCGCCGTCTCAGTGTCGCTGGCACGCTTGCTTTCGATTGATCGTTTATTCTATCACGGGTGAAGGTCCTCGATGGGGTGCCCGTCCCTCGTCCCATTCTCTCCATCCGCCTGCACCCCTTCCCTCTCCCTACGGTCCCGCAATGCCTTTTGTATCTGCAGCCTCGCCACGCGCCCGTTCATCTGCAGCCCCCTGGCATGCGCGTTGCTCAGGCCCAGCAAGCCAGCACTAACCAACAGCAGCGCCATGAGCACAATGGCGCCGGCCTGGCTCAGGTTGCCGCTAAAGGCGGCGACGAGGTACACGAGCAGCTTGGCGCCGGCCTCGAGGTAGCCGTCGAGGGCCGTCTTGCCGCGCAGCCAGGTCTGCGTGGTGACGGCCTGCAGATCGGAGCTGAGGCCGCGCAGGACGGCGCGGCGGCCGTTGCCGAGGTCGATGGCGTACTCGGTGCGGCGGTCGTCGGTGCCGGCCGGCGATGCGTGTCCGGGTCCGGGGGCGAGGGGATCGGGGCGGGCGCGCTGCTTGATGGACCAGATGTTGAGCATGCGCGAGACCATGAGGGCGAGGATGAAGGCGAGGCCCCACCAGTCGGCGAGGAGGACCATGAGCGTCACGGCGGCGACGGTGAGGAGCGGGCTCACGAGGTAGAAGAGGTGGCTCAGCCAATCCATTTCGACGACCTGGTCCCCCAGCACCGGCCGCTGCATGTCCCTCGGCCGCCGATGCACGAAGCCGCTGAGCACACGCCCCAGCTTCTCCATCTCCTCGCGGCCCGCGCCCTCCCTCGGCACGCCGACATCCAACGTCAGCGTGCCCGTCTCGTTGGCCTCCTGCCACAGCCGGCGCAAGTAGCCCACCACGGCGGCGTTGCTGACAACATAGCGCGCCTGGGTGCCCCCGTCGACGGCGATACCACCGCTTCCGGGTGCGGAGGATGGCGGCTGGTCGAGCAGCGCGTCGGCGGCTTGCTGGTAGTGCAGCCCCGGGGCGAGGACGAGGGCGTCGAGCCAGGAAGAGCCGCCGGCGATGACGGTGCGCTGGGCGATGGTGGTGAGGTCCGCGAGGGCGAGGAGGCCGCCCGCCGAGAGGGAGAGGTTCGGGATGGGGGATGGGGACCAAGAGGAGAGGAGGGGGCGGGTTGCGCTCATGGTGTGGGTTTGCGTACAGATGCCGGGGCGACGATGGATGCCGAGCAGGACCTCTATTCTTGGAGCCTGCTATCGCATGATGGCAAGATATGTGGTGTTTCCGGCGAAGGAGGGCGAGTAGACGTCAAGCATGTTCAAGTATGTCGTGTCAGCATCAAGGCCCGTAAGACCTGGTTTGAGTCGGTGGGAAGGAAGCCCTGCTTTGTACATACGAAGGAAGGCGCACGGACCCAACTTGAATATAGAGTGGCATGCGAGGGTATCGCCGAAGAGTGCTCACATGGTTACAATGGTGTTGAAGGTCGAGTGACCTGCGTTGCTGACTGACATCACAGGGTCCTTCTGAGACATGCTGGTTCGAGGTGGTGAGTTGGTGAGTAGGTGAGTTTCGTAATCGCGTTCGAATCAAAGTCCTATCATAGAGGCAGTGTCGGAAAATTCAACACACACAATTTACTGGTGACGAAGGAACTGACTCGCAATAGAATTGTGCTTCTCTCAAACAGCAGAGGGTATAACTAGCTCAAGCGTCTGCTATTAGGGCCTTGTCTGTGATGCCGTCACGTTGTTACCAAGATTAAGTGGTACCAAGGTTAAGTGGTAGTACGATATAACCACAATTGACTGAAGAGCAAAATTAAGCATGTCGCACGCGCCTAGAACACCTCTTTCATCCCTTTCCTGCTGGACATGTAATTACTTCGTAGTCACTGTGTACGTCTTCGCACCAGCTACCCTAGACCACCCCCATTCACCGATGACTAAGCCGAGGACACCATACGTCAAGCTCCAGCTCCAGCTTCAGACAGCAGCAGCTCCACGTTCGACTGTCGCGGCAAAGCTCAACAACCATCGACATGCGGCGCCCCCTCCAATCGGCCCTACTCCTGGGCCTGTCGTCGCTTGCGGCCGCCGTCTTCAGGGACGAGGTCGGCGACATCGACTTCCATTACTCCCTCGTCGGCCTCCCGCAGGCCGCCTCGACCTTGTTCCACCGGCCCCGCAAGGAGGACAAGGCCAGCCTCCTATACACCCTCAGCGACGTCGGCGTCCTCGGCGCGGTCAATCCGAGCAACGGCGAGCTGGTATGGCGGCACCAGGTCGCCGACGATGTCGCGAGCGGCGGCGGCGGCCACCTGCGGGCGCCCGAGGGGGAGAACTGGGTCGCCGCGGCCCACGGCTCGCGCGTGCAGGCGTGGGATGCGCTGACGGGCCGCAACGTCTGGCAGATGGAGTTTGCGGGCGAGGTCAGGGACCTGGAGATCATGGAGCTGACGGAGACGCCGAGAAAGGACGTGCTGGTGCTGTTTGACGAGGACGGCGTGACGGTCCTGCGGCGCCTGCACGGGGGCCTCGGCTCCGTCGTCTGGGAGTTCCGCGAGCACAGCAAAGACATGCCGCTGCAGGTCTCCAACAACATCGCCAACATCCTCGTCGTCAGCCTCCACGGGTCGAGCGCCTCGTACAACCTCAAGGTCACCGCTCTCGACACGGCAACGGGCGCGCGGGTCGACCACTGGTCGGTGGGCGCCAAGGGCGACATCCACGGCCCCAAGGACGTCATGTTCGTGGGCGCCAACTCGGCCGCGCCCATTGTCGCGTGGGCAAACAGCGGGCTGGCCAAGCTCAGCGTCAACATCCTCGGGAGCAAGTCGAAGCAGGACTTCCACCTGCCGCCCGACGCCGCCTCTGTGCAGATCCACGCGCCTCACCTGGCGCAGTCGCAGCCGCACTTTCTCGTGCACATCCAGACCAAGCCGGACGAGCAGGGCGAGAAGAACAACAAGGCCATCGTCTTCCACACCGACCTGAAGACGGGCCAGAGCAACATCGCCTACGAGCTGCCCTACTTCCGCGGCGAGGGCGCGTTTTCCACGAGCTCGGACGGCGCAAATGTCTACTTTACGCAGACCAGCAGCGAGGAGACGCTCATCGTGTCTTCCGACTCGCATGGTATTCTCGCGCGCTGGCCGATCAAGCAGGGCGCCAATGTCAACCCCGTCCACGCCGTGTCCGAGGTCGTCAAGAAGCCTGGCGGACAAGACTTTGCAATCCGCTCAGCCGTCGTGACCGATTCGGACGACTGGACGCTGATCCGCAACGGTGAGCAAGACTGGACCCGCCACGAGGGCCTGTCTGGTGCCGTGACGGCGGCTTGGGTCGAGATTCCAGAGGGCGAGGACCTGGCCAAGGTGCTGGCCGAGGAGGCGCACACGAACCCGCTGTCTGCCTGCATCCACCGCGTCACCCGGCACATTGAAGACTTGCAATACCTGCCGGCCTACCTAGCCAGCATCCCCGGCAACGTTGTGAACAGCATCGTCGGCGGAGAGGTGGTTGGCAAGAAGGAGGGCCTGCACCGGGATACTTTTGGCTTCAACAAGATCCTCGTCATCGCGACTCGCCGAGGACGCTTCTACGGTCTCGACAGTGGAAACAAGGGCAAGATTATCTGGACGCAGAACTGGTTCCCCCGGGACGCGAGCAACCCGCTGGTGGTCAAGGGGCTCATGTCCAACGAAGAGGACGGCATCGTCATCATGTACGGCGCCGGAGGGGAGTATGTCGCCTTCAACGCCAGCACTGGTGCTGCCCGCGGGGTGCTCTTTGCATGCGGCGACAAGCCCGCCGTGACGAGCGCGGCCGTCATCGACAGCGAGTCCAGAAAGGTCCTGCTCCCCATTGGACCCGATGGCCTGCCGACCGGCGACCTCCCTGCGGGCTGGGATGCTGACCAGACCATTGTCATCCGCGGCGACGGCGAGGTGCTCAAGGGCGTCAAGTTCAACACCGAGGGCGGCAAGGTCGTCAAGCAGGACGTGTGGCAACTGCAGGTCCAGCCTGGACAAAGGATCGTTGAGATTGCTGCTCTGCCGTCGCATAACCCGATCGCGTCGATTGGCCGCGTTCTCGGCGACCGACGCGTCATGTACAAGTATCTCAACGCCAACAGCATTGTTGTGGCTGTTGCCGACGAGGCAGCCCAGACGCTGTCTGTCCAGCTGGTGGACACCGTTTCCGGGCAGATCCTCGCGTCCCAGCTGTACAGCGGCGTCGACTCGACCAAGGCCGTGTCCTGCACCATGGCCGAGAACTGGCACGTCTGCTCGTTCTTTGGCGACTACACCCTGGATGAAAACAAGGACCGCTCCATCAAGGGTTACCAGTTGGTCGTCTCGGACCTCTACGAGTCCCCCGAGCCCAACAGCCGCGGTCCGCTTGGCGAGTCGGCCAACTTTTCCTCTCTGAACCCCGTCGACAGCCCTACGGGCGTGCCACTCCCATGGGTCGTCTCGCAGGCCTATATCATCTCGCAGCCCTTGACGACCCTGTCAGTCACCCAGACGCGCCAAGGCATCAGCACGAGGGAACTCGTGGCCTACCTCCCGCAGGCGCATGGCATCGTCGGCCTGTCAAGGCACGTCCTTGATCCGCGCCGGCCGGTCGGACGGGATCCGACGCCGGCGGAAATGGAGGCAGAGATGCTGATGAAGTACTCGCCCGCGCTAGAAATTGACCCGCGGAACGTGCTCTCCCACGAGCGCGAGGTGCTGGGCGTCAAGGGCATCGTGGCGACGGCGGCGGTGGTGGAGAGCACGAGCCTGCTGGCGGCGTACGGGGTGGACGTGTACGCGACGCGGGTGGCGCCGAGCGGTGTCTTTGACATCCTGGGCAGGGGCTTCAACAAGACGACGCTGGTGGGGACGGTGGTGGCGTTGTTTGTGGGTGTCATGTTCCTGGCTCCGATGGTAAGTCGTCTGCGTTGTACCCACGGACTACATGGCGAATGCTAACATTGACGATGCAGGTCCGGAGAAAGCAAATCGACAGGCGGTGGGAGGCGTTCCTGTAACATGTACGATAGACGCGTTGAGCAATAGACGGCAGGCAGTTGTATTCATCCTGGACATCATTCCATCTCTGTTCTTGTGCTAACCCCCCTTTCCCCCCTTTCCTCTCCGACACCTATCTTCCTCAGGCCTCGGGCCAGTTGTCGTTGATCGTCACGCAGCTCCCATTCACGCTCCTGGCCATGCCCTCGCCGCACAGGAACACGACGTACCGCGCGACATGCTCCGTCGGCACGCACCGGTTCCCCGGCTGCGTGGCCAGCATGCGCGCCATGCCCTCGCGGTTGACGCCCGCCGCGAACGCATCCCCGATGTTGGTCGCGTCCATGCCGCCCAGCAGCAGCGCCACGCAGCCGATGCCGCTCTCGGCGTACGACCCGGCCGTGTTGCGCGTCAGCCCCAGCAGCCCGTGCTTAGAGGCCGTGTAGGCCGCGCCGGCGGAGAGGCCGCGCACCGCCGCCGTGGACGCCACGTTGAGCACCAGCCCGCCGGGGGGCTCCTGCGCCTGCATCGCCCGCACGGCCGCCTGCGTGATGAGGAACGGCGCCGTCAGGTTCACCGCCAGCACGGCGTCCCACAGCGCCTTGGGGCACGAGCCCGCCGGGTCGAAGCGGTCCATGACGGCCGCGTTGTTGACCACCACGTCCAGCCGGCCGAAGCGGCGCACGCACGCCGCGACGAGGTCCCGCACGGCGTCCTCGTCGGTCACGTCGGCGCGCAGGGCGAGCGCGCGCTCGGCGCCGAGGGCCG
>JALHCC010000375.1:0-28489 GCA_024340765.1 Tolypocladium cylindrosporum | reverse complement strand
GGGGGGGGGCGACAGGAGGCGTCCAGGCGTTCCACCGCTTCCTGTGTGGCAGTCTGTGTGGCGTCTGGCGAGCGCTCGGCGTGCCAAGACCCGGTCAGAGAAGTGCCGCTCCAGAGGAAGCGCGCCAAGAGCCCATGCCAAGGCTGTTGTCCGCGCCAAGCACACGCTCGGGGATGAGCAATCCAGCGCCGTGGCCCTTCACGGCGGGCGAGCAACGAAGGAGGCTCGAGGCGCCGAGCAGCTGAGCAGATGCTCATCTCGCAGTCCGTGCCTTGGAAGTGCTATATGAGGCGCAAATACCGAGCTACGCGGGGGGCTGGTGCGCGCGCAAGCCTCACCCCGAGCCACACTCGGCCGTTGAGCCGTTGTTGGGCTGTTGGTTCGTCGCCCGCTTCCAAGACCATCAGCTCCGCTGCCCTTCGGGTGCCTCGTCTGATTCACGGGAGACGGCACGGAGGACGCAGGGGCCACGGCACTCGGCCAACATGCAGATACCGGCCTTGCCGTCCGCGATCTGAACTGCATGGCGCCGCCGACAGCGGCCCGGGGCCATTCTTCGGGGTCATTCTTCGGCCGGCAACTACTCCGTGCTCCGTACAGTGGTAGGACCCCCTTTTTTCTTCTTCAACAGAACCGGCAACGAGCGGCCGCTCTTCCACGTCGTGCTGCCGTCTCCCAGGTGGTCTGATGTTGGCAAAGGCGGGCGCGAGATCCTCGATCATCGGTTGTCTGTTGGGCGTCTGTTGGGCGTCTCAGCTCCCAGGCGTGTTCTGCTGCGTATACCGGGGAGTACGCAACCAGTGTCCAAGCCCGAGTCGTGACGGCACCCAGCGTCGTCACGCCAAGCGTCTGATACGCGAGCAAGGGATCTTTCCTTGCATGGATGCAGCCGGCCCTAGTCCCAATGATGTCGCTCGTCCAGCCTAAATTTCCACTCCGCGAGCCTGCCGTGGAATAGCGCTTACGAGTACATGTGTGTCTGGCAGTAATATGAGTACGTACTCGTTACCTTTGCCCAGCCCTCTACTCCGTAGTCGTAGTCCGTATCGGTTTTCAACGTCCCTTCTCTCCTGTCTCTCCCCTAGTCTCCCGTTTCTCGCATCCTCCAGTCGCTCGCTTCTCCTTCTCCCCGTCAGTCGCTCGTCATTCGCTCGTCCTGCCCATCGCCATGGTCCGCTCCCTCGCCCTGCTCGCCGCCCTGGCCGGCGCCGCCCTCGCCGCCGACAGCACCACCACCGTCTCGCTTCTGCTGCCCATGCTCGACCCCCAGAAGCTTGTCGGCTCCGTCGTCAAGGCCGACTCTACGCTCACTACTTTCGTCATCGACTGCCCCTCTGGCGCCCCCGCCGAGAGCTGCGGCCTGCCGGGCCCCCAGACCATCCTGCAGGGCCCCTCGACTTGGGCCATGTCGTTGGCGCTCTCCGCCAGCGACAGCGGCACGTAGTGAGTGCGCTCTCGCTTGCCACGAGGTCGGCCGGGCCTTTGCTGACGTGACATCTCCAATGTAGCTCTCAGGATGCCAACTGCAAGCTCGATGCTCAAAAGGACATTGCCACCTGCAACATCTCCGTGTCGCAGGACGACGGCAAGAGCAAGTTCCAGTCCAAGACAGCGGACGTCATCACCGGCTTCTCGACCGTCATGATCCCCGTCACCATCACCGCAGGCGTCGACAAGCTGTCCGCGGCCCCCGGCGCCACGCCCACCGGCACCAACACCAACGCCGGGCCGACGGCGTCGACGGGCTCTTCGCCCACTTCCACGCCCACCGGCACGGACAAGGGAACTTCGGCCGCTTCGACCTCGACCACGTCGGGCAATGCTGCGGCGGCCATGGTCACGCAGAACGCTGTTCTGGCCGGTGTTGCCGCCGTCGTTGGCGGCGCCATGATGCTGTAAGGGGCATTGTCATTTTGGATATGGGCAGAGGCAAATTGGATACCCTGGACATTTTACTCGGCGGACACTATACAATACAATCAGTAATCAATGGCGACTGTGAACAAGAGGGGCCAACAAAGGACAAATGTGCAGAGGGCTGGGGCTGTTCAGTCCGTGACAAGGAGCATGGGCCTGCCCGCTCCTATTCATGGACGCAAGAGCTTCGAGTATAAATGGCGTCAACGGCTCCTTTGCCGCCTGCAGAGCCCGCGTCCCCAACTCGCCTCCTCCCTTGCTCCTCAAGCTGTTTGTGCGCGCTCGCTGCCACATTCCCTTGCCGCTGCTCTCCGCTGCCCACCATGGACGCCGTCCTCTACACGAGCAACATATTCGTAGGCGTGACCGCCTCCCTGATGGTCTACGGCATCATCCTCTTGCACCTGTGGCCGACGCGGCCGGGGACGTTTGCCGACACGGACGACTGGATAAAGATGATGGTGAAGTCTCAGGATGCGTGCTATCCCGATCGCCTCGCTGCGGGGGAGCTGTCTGCTGAGGCGGTGGTCCGTTCCGGTATGGACAGCTTCGCTGCTTCTTGGGGGCAGTACGAAGCACTCTCGTCCCTAATTGCGCCGAATTTCCCGAGCGGTTTATAAAGGCGGGAAACTCGGGCTGGTTATTTCCATGTTGGACTTGTAATTGAATCATGATTGCTGGCTATTTTCCATGTTGGACTTGTAAACGGACATGATTGCTGGTGTTGACGCTTATATTGGACATTGGTTTGCGTTCCATTATTCGTGAGTCGTACCGTGGTGATATGTCGTGTCGTCAAACGCCTCTTGCTGCATGCCGTGAAAATGCTAGAACTCGCTGCGGTCCTCCCGCCCATCCTGCCAGCTCGTGCAGTTGACGCACCGCAGGCACTGCATTCGCTCGTTAACGCCATGATCCTCAGAAGCGGCGGGGGCTGTAACCTTTTCGTTTATTCGCTTGCGGCAGTACTTGCACTTCTTGGTGTACTTGATGATGGGGTCGTGCGAGAGCAGCGTGTACACGTGCGCGAGGCCGTAGAGCGCGAAGCCGACCATAATGAAGGAGACGACCTGGTAGATGAAAGACCTGTTTCCTCGTTGCGTCAGCTCCCGGAGCCTCTGGGAGAGTGGCGGGAGTCTCTGTGATGGGAGCCTCTGGCAAGCGACCGAGAGCTTACCCGTAGGCCATGACCACGGCCCCGTCCTCCTGCGCCTGGTGCAGCGTGTTGTACCCCGTCGTGGCGTTGTAGTTGGGCCCGCGGCGCAGCACGGCGAACTTCTCCTCTATGTTCTTGTTGAGGGGGAAGAGGACGGACAGCGGGGGCATGAGGATGGCGCCGACAAACGACTTGACGAGGTCGGTGAAGATGTTGGCGAGGCTGTGGGTGTCTGTCAGCCGTCTCCGTGAACCAGGCCGCACGGCACGCGACGCACATCAGGCCAAAGGCAATCTGCAGGATGTTGCCCTGGAAGGCAAAGTCGACGAAGCCGTCGAAGAAGCGCTTCATCTTGCGCTGGCCGATGCCGAGGAGCGACTCGGTCTCGCCGGCGCCGGCGTGGTCCTCGTCGCCGGGCATCGCGGGCTGGTCACGCACGATGCTGCTCATCCTGATCCTCGGACTCACAGCGCGCGGCTGTGATGTTGGTGTACAGGAAGAGACGCGAGACTGGGACATCCCAGGTTTCAGGAGTCAACGGGACACTACGGAGTACTCCGTACCTTGGCTGCAACACGCTCAGGTTCAGCGCTAGTGACGTACATGCTGGGGAGATCTGGGGAACCTAGTCTCGATTGTCTGGCTCTAAGCGACGTTCATGTCATCATCAACCATAAAATAACGTGCAACATAAAAGAGCAAACATCCATAGACATCTCAGTCATCCACAGACTTCTAATAGGTTGGCAGGCTGTCCGTAGATGTTTGCTTGCTGGCTCGAACTGTCATCCAAAGTACCAGAGGCCAGGTTGCCCGCTCGCTTCCCTAATAGGGACAACTTGCTGCCTGCGGCTAAATCCGACTTGGCAGCCAGGAGCCGTTTGAGTGTATTTCTTAATACCGGGGGACGGTGAGTAGCTAGGAAATAGTTGAAAGTGCGATATCTCGCTGACAACACCACCACGGCGATGCCTAAACACCCAGGGATTGGATTGTAAAATTTGATAGCAGCAGCATCTCGGTAGATCCCAACGGCCTTCATCTTAAAGAAACGGTCTATTAGGCAGGGGCATACCAGATGCCGCCCAGGGCCAGCGCTGGCAGCTTCGCAGCCGAGAGCCGCGATGCACACTCTATCTATCCACCAATAACTTGTCCTCGTCGATATCCGAGATGTGTAGACAAGGGAAACAAACAGCAGTTCCATCCTGCACCCCCAACTCCGCGCAGAAACGAAGACCAATTCGCATGAGAGCAGGCGGGGGGCTTAGTCGGCCTCCTTCTCGCCATGCCTCAGCCCGGCCTTCTTCGCGCGCCGCAGGGCCAAGAACTGCACGAGCCAAAAGATGGCCACGGAGAGCATGAAGCCCATCGCAACCCAGCTGAGGACGTAGAACTTGGTGCCGCGCTCGGCGGAGATGCCCACCTTGGCCCCCTTGTCGTTGATCTGCCGGACGCCCTTGGAGCCGGCCACGGTGACGATGATGCTCCCGATGGTGCACGACAGGCTGCCGAGGGACCCCACGACGAGGTTCAGCAGTATCAGGCCCGTCTTTCCCGGCAGCAGAAAGGCGCCGAGGTTGAGGAGCATGGACAGGCCGCTGAAGCCCATGCCGAGGACGTAGACGACGAAGAGGGCCAGCAGGGCGTCGTTGAGAACGTCGAGCTTGTCCTGGATGCTGTCTGGCCAGTTGATGTCGGCGAGATTCAGCTTGAGTGGCCCGACCTTGAGCTCGTGGTCGAGGATGTCGGTGAGGTTGAGGCGGTCTGGGGGGGGGGTTGTCAGTCAGCAGGCCACACGGCATCTGTAGAGGAGGGGGGCTTACGAGACGCGGACGAGGTGGTGCAGTTGGTGACGTTGAGCGACGGGTTCAGGGCCGTCGCGTTGGGACTCCAGTTGCCCTCGCACGTGTCCATGATGTGCAGCGAGTACCACTGAGAGACGCCGAGCTTGCTGGCCAGCTTGTCGGCGACGCCGCCCTTGATGCCGTCGACTTTGTCCTTGGCGTCGCCTTTGACATCGTCCCACCAGTTCTTGACGTCGCCGAGGAGGCCATCCTTGCCGCCATCCTTGCCGCCGTCCTTGCCGCCGTCCTTGGCCTTGTCGAGGATGTTGCGCCCAATCATGGACGTGTTTAGCTGTGGGGTATGGAGTCAGCGGTCCGGGAGAACATGTCCGAGAGGATGGGTGCTTACCCGGACGACGGCATAGTCCTCCATGAAGCCCTGCTTTTGGCCGGCAAAGAGGGCCAGCGACGTCAGAACGAAGCTGACGAGCGCGAGGACGAGGGGGACGAGGACGAAAAATCTGGCTATCGGAGCCATGGCGTCTGCTGCCTCTGCTGTCGGTGGTGTTCCTCTGGTGTGCTGTTATGTGATGATTGTTGTCGGGGTCCAAATTTCCTCAGGTGTTGAAAAGAGAACGAGGTTCGGGGGGTGGCCGAGGAGGAAGACGTCGATGAGGTGGTGAACCCGACGGGGACATGAAGAGACAAACGGTCTCGATTCACCGTCACGCCGGGTCCCCATGGTCTAAATAGCGCCCGCCCGTCACGTCAACAGTGATTTGCGCCGCCGTGTGCCCTGTTCCACGTCCATGCTGCGACATCAATGCCTTTGACTTTCGTAGAGTGCAAGCAGTACTTGCAGGGATCGTGTCCAATGAGACCCGTGACCTGCTTGCTCCTTTCAAGGAACGGGATGGGCGTGTTCACCACAAACAAACCCTTGCCGCGTCCGACGCGCCTCGGTTGCCCAGGCGGTCGCCGCTGCCAGTAACTACTAGCCAGCCATCGGAGAACAGGAAACAAAGGACACCATGGTCAGCGCTTGCGTCACAGGCCGGCGACTCGCTGGCCAGCGGTGCCAAGGTCAACCGCTTCGCTGGAACTGGTAGGGGCCCCGAGGCCGACAGGGGGCGTTTGCGTGGACGGCCGCCAGCCACTCGAGACCCTGGAGATGCGCGGCGCCGGGACAGGGACGCGGACGGACGGGGCCAGCGCTTGACAACGGGGCGCGCTTGACAACGGGGCACCGTCCAGCTCCGTCTGTTCTTGGCCTTGCCAGCGCCTCGTTTCGGTGTCGCGCCTCGTCTTGGTGTCGCGCCGTGGTTGGACTCCCTTGAGTGGCTGGTGAGCGGCCAGTGTGGCGGGGGGCCGTGAAGATCTGCAAACACGACGATCACGCACGCTCCTTTTCCCGCCGTCACGAGTCGCACGTCGGTCGTCCTCGCTGAAGACACGACTCAGGCCTGGCGATGCAACGCGAGAAACGACGGCGCGGGCATGGGCGCAAACACGACGGTTCGGCAGACAGCGCTGCAGTCTGTAGAAACAAAGTTCAGCTCGGGAGAGGCCATCCGTCGGCAGTTGTGGGGTGCATAAACGATAAAACGGTGACGGTGATGCCGATGGAGCGACGAGCGTCAACACCAAGGGCGCTGGCGGTGAGCCTCTGGGCAGTGAATCAAGGCCATGACGTCGCTACAGCTGCCCGCCGAGCCACATGCCAGCGCCCACGTGAAGCTCCCCAGGCCTGCCAACTGTTTCAGCCCTCCAGCGCCATCGTCCCCCACTCACGCGTGCTGCGCGCTGCCGCACATTGCAATGTCTCGCCTCCCTCCACCACCACCACGGACGAGTGCTCGCAACACGGTAAACACCCGTCTTTCATCTCGCCCGCCCGCCGTCGACGGCACAAACGTCAAAGGGAACGAGCGGCGTCGCCTCCTTTCTGCGTCCACCCCGCCGCGTCAATGGCCGCCTGAGCGCAGAGCCGCGTATCGTATCGTATCGTCCCGGTCCACCCCTCGCGACAAACAGCCTGCGCACCATGACCATGAGCCTGCGTCCGTCCACGTTGCGCCGTCCTGCTCATCCGACCCCCCGTTGACGCCGTCAGCCGTCCGACAAACGGACGAACAAACGCACAAACGAACAAACAAACAGATGAACAAGCAAACGATGCGATAAGCCGCCGCGTCGTCCCATCTAGCGAACCGAACGGCCCCGAGTCCTCGCTTCGCCCACCCCGCGACAGCTGCTGTGCCTACGCTCCTCGCCCTGCACAAGGACATCATGTCCTCCCTCGAGGCCAAGATCGTCGTCCTCGGCGCCCAGGGCGTCGGCAAGACGTCCCTCGTCATGCGCTACTGCAAGGGCGCCTTCAACCCATCCCAGGTCACGTCCACCGTCGGCGCCAGCTTCATGACCAAGCGCGTCGTGGACACGGACTCCGACACCGTCGTGCGCCTCCAGATATGGGACACAGGTCCGTCGTGCCCGCGCCCCGTCCCGTCGCGTCTGCTAACTGCCTGAGCTGCAGCCGGCCAGGAGCGCTTCCGCTCCATATCGCGCCTCTACTACCGCGGCGCCAACGCCTGCATCCTCTGCTACAGCATCACCGACGCCCAGTCCTTTGCCGACATGGGCGTCTGGCTGACCGAGCTGCGCCGCAACCTCCCCAGCGACGTGGTCCTGCACGTCGTCGGCACAAAGGCCGACATCGTCGCCCGCGACCCCTCGGCCCGCCAGGTCCCCTTTGAGCGCTGCATCGCCTACGTCGCCGAGAACCTCGCCCCGGGCCTCGGCAGCACGCCGCCGCCCACGGCCACGCCGCTCAGCGCACCCGCCCCCGGAGCCGGTGCCGGTGCCGTCGAGCCGCGCAGCCCCAGCTCCAAGCGCAGCTCGGGCTTCTGGGCCCAGGAGGTCGGCTGGGACGCGTGCCACGAGATCAGCGCCGAGAGCGGCGAGGGCGTCGAGGAGGTGTTCCGCGTCGTCGCCCGCAAGCTCGTCGAGCAGAACCGCAAGCTGCAGCAGGCCATCCTGCTGGCCACGGCCACGCCCGGCACCCCGGGCTACGAGAACGGCATGGATGGCGGCTACTTCGAGGGCGCCAACATGAGGGGCAGCTTCCGCGTCGGGCGCGACAGGAGGAGCTGGCTGTTCTCGCCCGCCTTCTCGCCCGCCGTCACCATAGAGCGTGCCGCCGGCCAGCAGGAGCAGCAGACGCAGGCCGACTACTCGCCGGGCAAGGAGCGGCGCAAGTGCTGCTAGGCTGCGTTGGATCCAGGTGGAATTATGACGTTGTTTGGCGGCTGGGCCGGGCCGGGCCTGGTGCAGTGAGATACCCCGGTGGACATGCGCTTCTCGTCTCTCTCTCTCTCTCTCTTCTGGCCACTTCTCCTTCTCACGTATATTCTTGCTTTCCTCCCCATTGTTGGGACCCCCATTGCTGGCTGGAGGTCTTGCTTGCACGCGACACTCACGTCACGCACGGTTCGGCGCTCAGGATATATATGGACCGGCGGATGCATGGACAGGGGCTGTTGTCGCACTGCGACGGGGAGCGGGTGGGGGGTCAGGTTTCTGTATTTACTGCACGCGGATTTGCTTGTTTCTGCGCGATTCGATATAGCGAGGACACCGTCTCTCACGAGACACCTTTGTTGCGTTTCTTGATTCCATTTTCTGTCAATTTGGTCTGAGCAAGCTGAGGGCATCTGTCTATTGCCGTTGTTACGGAAGTAGCACGTATATGGTTGATGTAGATGCCTGCTTCGTATAAACCACATGTCTACGCCGGTCCTGGCTTTGCCTTCTTCGAGTCCAAGTCGTTGTCCACCGTCGGCGGCGCGGGGATATCGACGCCCAAGATACGGTGCTCCAGCCCAATGTACCCGTCGCTCACTATTATAACGTCCACCTTCCGGGCCTGTCCGGCCGACGGTTCGGGCAGCTTAATCACCGCCCTGGCCGACGGGGTGCCCCCCTGGCCCAGCTGCTTGCCTCCCGCGGCGGACCAGCCGACTCGCTTGACGGCGACGACCTCGTCTCGCTGGATGTCCGCGACGATGACGAACCAGCCCTCGGTCTGCGGCTTGGGGAACTTTGGCGCGAAGATGCGCGCGTTGCGGTCGACGAGCGGGTTGAGCCGCTTGAGCGCCACGGTGAGGGACAGGGCGGTCGCGTTGTGGACAGAGACGGAGATGTTGGGCAGGATGGACACGGCGCGTGCGAAGCGGGACTGCTGGCTGGGCGGGATGCCGAGGCTCTTGGCGAGCTGGTTGACCTGCGGTGGCTTGAGGGCGCTGATCCTTGCGAGGGGAGTCTCGTCCTTGGTGGACTCGGGTTCCACGCCCGGGAGGATCGAAGCCGGAGCGTCGGTCGGCCAGCGGGCACACTTGATGCACTGCATGAGCTTCACCATCTGCAGGCAGCTCGACAGGTAGCCCAGCTCCGTGAGGATATCGATGGACGCCTGCATGATGCGGATCGCCTGGTCCAGCACGCTCGTCTGGTCGCCGACGTAATCCGAAATCGGCAGGTCGATGCGCGACATGTGCGCCTGGAGCAACAGGAACGACTTCACGTGGGGATCCCACATGGGCAGCCCGAACGAGTGCCCGGGGAAGGGCAGGTTGGCCGACAGAGTGTCGTTGACGAGGTCCTCATTGTGCCGGACCGGGAGCTCGTCGTACTCGGTCGCGCGGCACATCCACGAGAGGACGTCGAGGAACGACGCCTGGGCCTTGGCATGTCGTACGATTTGGCGTACGGTCAAGTGCGAAAGGTAGTAGTAGCTCATAATCTTGCCGAGGGGGGTAGAGTCCACGTCGCCGTTGGGGAAGATCTCGACACACTTGGACGTCGCCAGCTCGTCGAGCGACTTGTTCACCATCTCCACCATGTATTCGTTGGCCATCTGCTGCGCTGCAATGGTACTGTGATCCTCCGCGGAGAGCTCCAGCCCGTAGTATGAGGGATTCTTGTGGAGTCTCCTGAAGAAGAACGTCCACGTCAGGTAGTCCAGGGCATCCTGCTTCGTGAGGATGGTCTCCGCCGATACCTCGGCGCCAAGATGGTTGTCGAGGACCGTGTGCAGCGAAGACTCGACGGGGAATCCGGTATGCAGGAAGTGCTTGTAAAAGTCCTTCTTCGAGTCTTGCGTAAAGATGCGGGCAACGCCCGAGGTGTCAAACTGCGGGCGACCCGCCCGGCCGAGCATTTGCAGCACATCGGTGAGGTCCATGTCCTTGTAGCCTTCCATCTTGGCGTCGTAGAACTGGGTGCCCTTGACGACGACCAGGTGAGCCGGCAAATTCACGCCCCAGGCGAGGGTGCTGGTGGCGACGAGGATCTGGATCTTGTTGTTCAGGAACAGCTCCTCGGCGAGTTGGCGATCGGACTCGACGAGACCGGCGTGGTGGAGGCCGATCCCAAAGTTGATGGCTTCCTTGAGTGCGTCATCCTTCACCCGGGTCAGGTTGAGCTGCAGGTCATCCTCGTCCATTCGCAGAAACCGTCGCGGGTTGTCCTCCATGCCGCAAAAGTTGATGAGGTCCTTGGCCGTGAGGCGCGTTTGCCGTCGGGAGGCGACAAAGACAATCACTGGCTTCTGCGGGCTGTGGTTCTTGATGGCCAGGAATGTCGGTCGGTTCATGGACTGCATCAACGGGCAGAAGCCCCTGACTTCCGGGAACCCGTCAATATACAGCTCAAGTGGCACCGGACGGACAGAGTGTTTAAAGTTGAAGAGCCCCTCCTTGACTCCCAGCCAGTTGCCCAAATCAGACGCATTGGCGCAGGCGGTCGACATGCCGAGTAACCGAACGGCGTTGTTGGTAGACGACGCAATGTAGTTCATTCGAGAGACGATGATTTCCAAAATTGGGCCACGATCTCCGGCCAGAAGGTGAATCTCGTCGATGATGACCAGACTGACTTGCCTGACGTAGCCTCTTGTCTGCCACGAACGCGAGATGCCGTCCCACTTCTCAGGCGTGGTGATGATAATGTCTGCGTCCTGGATCGTCCGCGTGTCCGGAGTGTTGTCGCCAGTCAACTCGACCAGCTTGAGTCCCAGAGGGCGCGCGAGCCGACTACCCCAGTCCTTGACTCGCTCGCGCACAAGGGCCTTCATCGGGGCGATATAAACCACCTTGGACTTGGGCCGCTCACGGAAGGCCCACCACATGGCCAATTCGGCCGCCACAGTCTTGCCACTGCCCGTTGGAGATCCAAGCAGGACGTTCGCGGCCGTGTGATAGAGCGTATGGAAAATCTGCGTCTGCATGGGGTTGAAAAATTGGAAGCGCTGAGCGTAGATCTCCTCGAGTCCGGGATTCTTCAGTGCCGTGATGGGCAGAGGCTGCAGGTTGAGCAGCTCCGTGTAGACGCTTTCAGTATCCGGCCGGATGAGATGCTGGAACGACACCGGAGTCACCGTCTCCGCTCCGAGCCATCTATCGGATACCGCCCGAACGTAAATCTGCGTCGGTAGAGGGTCAGAAAGAGGGATGGTAAAGTTCAGCTCGTGGTCGTCGTGAAGCTTCCTCCTGTTGAGAATGAAGAACTCGTGGTGATAAATCTCGGACGTCTCCGAGTTCTCGACCCAGATGTAGAATGACTCCGAGGTTCCATGAATCTGATCTCTCCACGTGAAGTCAGGAATGACGTAGAGCTTGATTCGCAACACATCCCGGTTCAGAGGAGCGATTTCGGCCTCGACATGAACGGTAGGAAAGTGTTTCAGGATCTTGGCGATATTCTTCCCGGCGCCATGGTTGTGCACCAGGCTTCCAATCTCGGCCGATTCCATTTCCTTCATTAATTCAACTGTCAAGTGCTCCTTGGCGTCCAGCTGGTTGAGGGCCGGCTTCGCCAGGTCAAACTGATGAAGGGGGTGCTGGAACGGCCAAATTCTCTTCTCAATAGACTTTGACAACGTCAGGAGAACGAGGCACTGGTGACCCCATTTGCGATTCAGCGCCAGCATAAACAATGCTCTGCAGATTCGGCCAGACTGCTGCGCGACGTAGTTCATGTCGTTTGATAGCGCAAAGTCCTCGGGCTGTTGTCGAGAGATGTACGATTGCAGTAGAATATTGGTCTTCGCCTGCGGCGTGTCGATGCCCCCGTAAACATCGCAAGGGATGACATCGTTCTTGAGATGCGTAAGTTCGTTGGCTTCGCTGTCGCGGGACTGAACATTGTCAAACTCTCCACTCATGCTGATCATCTTCAAGATGTCTGCTTCAGTGGCATGGGCCTGCATCATCGCGTTGAACACTTGGATGCTCGTGTGGCGAATGTAGTACTGGCTGGCGATTCGCCCAATGTCCTTGCTGCGCAACTCCTCCGTTCGCTCGTTGAAGATAATCATCTGGCACTGCTGCAACGTTCGCGCAGCCTGGATGGCCAGTTGCCGGCGTCTCTGCACGAGGGTTGGGTCATCGCGTATTTCTGCCCATTCGATGCCGTACGACGTCGGACTCCTCTGCATACGGACGAAGAGATAGGAGTAGCCGATCCACTGCACCGCATCTGGGATGGATGTAACAGTACCCAACGCAATTTCAGCGTTGAGGTTGTCGACTAGCTTGGCTGAGAACCTTGACTCGATGGGCAGCTGCTCGGTGATGGCCGTCAGGTAATGATGCAGCTTGTCATGTGTAGTGCAGATCATGCCAATGCCGGTGTCTTCGAACTGAGGACGGCCAGCACGACCGAAGATCTGAAGGACGTCCAGTATTCCGAGATCGACGAATTTACCGTCCTGGGCGCTGTATACCTGCGTTCCCTTGATGACTACCGCAGCGGCAGGCAAGTTGACGCCCCAAGCTAGGGTGGCCGTGCAGCAGAGGACCTTGAGGACGCCTTCGCCAAAGAGCCGTTCCATGAGATTTCTGTCCGCTCTGGCCATGCCAGCGTGGTGGATACCTATCCCCTTTGAGAGCAGGTCGCGAATATCCTTGGAACGAGACGACTTCATGTCTCGGGAGGCTTGCTCGAATCTCGGATGGCCGCTCGGATCGAACAAATCTGCGCACATCTGCTCCATGGCCTTCTGGTGGAGCATTCTAGCGCTGACCATTGTATCTTTTCGCGAATGCACAAAGACCATTACTTGATGGTCTCGCTCAAGCATCTCCTTAACTTTGTCAAAGGCGATGTTGTCTAGATTCTCTTTTGACTGCTTGGAGCCTGCCTTGCCCTTGACACCAATAAAGTGCTGCTCCAGGGGCACGGGGCGGAACGAGGCGTCAAAGTAGAAGAGGCCGGCGTATCTGTTGACCTTTAAGAAGTCGGCCACGTCGACGTAGTTGGGGAGCGTTGCACTCAGACCGATAATACGGATGAGGGACTGGGTGCTCTCGACCTGTCGTTCTGTCCGGGCGACCAACGACTCGAGCACAGCGCCACGCTCATCGTGGAGCATGTGAACTTCGTCGATGATGAGGAGCCGGACTTTCTGAACAAGTTCGGTGTCTCCGGTACCCTTTCTTGTCACAACATCCCACTTCTCGGGTGTAGTGACAATGATCTGGGTTTGAACAATCTCCGACTTTGTCAGCTGCATGTCTCCCGTGTACTCACGGCACTTGATGCCGAGCCACGCAAGTCGCTTGCCCAGCTTCTCGGTCACTTCGGCTGCCAGGGCCTTCATGGGAGCCACGTAGACGATCTTGAAGTCGTCGATATTGACGGCAAACTCGGTTGCTGACGCGTCTTCCATGGGATTCGGAAAGACGTGCTGCCCAATTGTGTGCAGGATCGCGAGCATGGCAGCATCGGTTTTACCCTATTGAATATGAGCGCATGTACCTGAGGAGAAGCCAAGGGTTTGTGCTCACCGCACCGGTCGGGGCACAGATAAGCATGTTCTCGCTCGTCTTATACCCAACTGGAAACACAAGACTCTGCATGCGGTTCAATGTTTTGTAGCCCTTGAAGGTATTCCTGCAAAGACCATCAAGTTCCGATATATTGATGAGTCTCTCGCCAGGGCCGAGAGTCCCCTTGCGGCCTGCCGGAATGGAGTACTCCTCGTACTTGTCGAATTGGAGTCGTTCGCTGCCCACTGGCAGACCGTACTTTTTCCCAGAGGAGCTCAGTGTGCTACCAGCGCTGTACGCTTTGTAGACATGCGGGTATTGCGGCTCCTTTGAGTGGCTAGGCCCAAGGGCGGCACTCTTGTGCTCGAGGTCCTGGCGACGGAGGGCTTCCTCTCGCTGAGACTTTGTCAAGAGTCGCCCCGAGGCCTCGGCCTGCTGATCCTGGGCAGAAACAGCTGCCACCACCTCATCCTTGTGCGCGAGAATATCAATGATAAAGTCTAGATCGTCGAAGCCAACCAAGTCGGTAAGATGAGCTTGCAACTCTTCCTCTGGCAGTCCAGATGTGAGCACCCCCATGATCTGAGTCTCAAAGACGTCGGGGGCAAGACTGTTCTTGGCAGCTATGTCCGAGCACCTGGTCGCGAACCACTCCGCACCGTAAGCCGGAGCCGAAGCCTCGTTCGCAGCATCGCCCTCCATGAAGTCGCTGCTGTAGTGGTCCTCCCCATCGTCGGAGATGAAGTCCCAGACGTCCTGGCCACTGTTCCCCGACGAGTAGCCCTCGAACTCGTCGTCGTCCCAGTCGGCGTCCACCGCTTTCGACGTCTGCGAAAGCTTGAGGCCAGCCAGCGCGGCCCTCATAGCCGCAAACTGCTCCCTCCATTGCTCTTCGGCGGCTTTCAAGTCGCTTGATGCCATTTTGATGCGAGTTGTAGTGGGGTTTGAGGTCTAGTCGACACGAAGCGCGGTGCAAGTCGGCGAGTGTGCTCGCGCCGAACCTGAATTCGTCCTTTTTCGTGCTTAATGACCAGCATCCAGGAAGCTGTCTGGCGAGTCCCTGGCTGGATATATAGAGATCTGCCAGCTCTTGCTGGATCGACGATGATTGTCGTCAGTGGTTCATACGGGCGACGAGTCACACACCGCCCCGGTACCCACTGAGCACGGTCGTGCCCCGCAGCATCCGCTACAGCGCCTTCTTTTAGTGCAGGGGGTTCCGGCACCTAAGCCGTGGGGCATGTGACAACTGTGACAACAGCAAGTCGTCGCTCTCGCCTCCAAACGCCATCCATTTCGTTGAGCCTCTCTTGACATCCCAACACCCAACACCGCTTCCGACCCCGATACCCTCTCCCCCTCCGACGCCCTCACAGCGCCAGCCAAAGGCAACGATATCGCACGCTCGAACCGCACATTGACGCCGAACCGGCCGAGCCGCCACCATGAAGCTGCACTACATTGGCGTAAGGCCGCCCGCCCTCCCTCACCGTCCCGCCCCCCGCCGCGAGAGAGTCGTCGCTCACGCAAAGTCCGCTCGCATAGATCATCCGCAACGAGGGCAAGCCCGCGCACGAGATCTGCGCCGAAAAGGAGCTGAGCGCGTACTCGCGCTTCACCCGCAACAAGTCCGTCGCCCGCGCGCCCGCGCCCGCCGCCCCAGATAGCCCCGACAGTGTGCTAACCGACCCGACCGCAGCTATGGCGAGTTCATGACCCTGTTCGCAAAGACGGTCGCCGAGCGCACGAAGCCGGGCCAACGGCAGGACGTCGAGGAGCAAGGTGCGGCTTGAAACCCCTGGAGGACGTGGACTGCAAGGGTCGCTCACATCCATCATTCAAGACTACACGTTCCACGCCTACGGCCGCACCGAGGGCATCTGCGGCATCATCATCTCCGACCACCAATACCCCGCCCTCGTCGCCCACCAGCTCCTCAGCAAATGCGTCGACGAGTTCCTCGCCAAGCACCCGCGCTCCTCGTGGGCCTCTGGCCAACCCCAGATCGTCATGCCCGAGCTCCAGGACTACCTCGCCAAGTACCAGGACCCCCAGCAGGCCGACAGCATCATGAAGATCCAGAAGGAGCTCGACGAGACCAAGATTGTCCTGCACAAGACCATCGAGAGCGTGCTGCAGCGGGGGGAGAAGATTGACGACCTGGTAGCCAAGAGCGACGGGCTGAGCTCCCAGAGCAAGATGTTCTACCGTGCGTTGTCCCTGCGTTTCCCCCGCCGCGCTTCACCGTGTTATCGAAGCCGGGATATGCTGACCCAAAGATTCAGAGCAAGCCAAGAAGCAAAACTCGTGCTGTGTATTGATGTAGTCGCAGTCTTTGGTTTGGCGTTGGACGTGGTGTCGTTTCCGCATAGGTGGGGAATGTTGGTGTTGAATTGGCTATTCTGACGGCGCATTACACACACACACAACAAGCATCATCATTCGCTTTGCGTCCGTCGCTCGCTGTTCATAAACTTCACAGGGAAAGAGGGAGGATATAACGGGAGAGGAGACGGGCTGGTCGCGTCACTCGCCACAGAAACGTTCTTCTCCAGGGAACACTATATAGTAATGGTATACAAATGAAGCACATATCTGACGGTGTCCCTGAATATATTTGAACCGCTCGTCTTTACACTTCTGGTCGGTTCATCCGACTCCTGCTCTACAGGGATGCCGAGCCAAGACGGTCTGATACAGAAAGGGAAATCGTAAAGACATGTCCTATCATCGCAGATCCAGATCATGCGACGAAACGTCTAAAGTCGTTGTCGCGCCATGCGCTAATTAACCGAAAGCTCAGGACACTGCCGTGACCCGCAATGCATTCGTCTCGTGTTGAAGCGGACTATCCAGCGCCTCACTTCATGCTCTCTCGACGATCACACGCTCGCTCTTGCGGTGCATGGCCTTTGGTGAGTCAGAATCCTGCCTGGGGTCAACCAGCCTTGGCGTTGAGCTCTTCGTCTCGTTAATTCGTTTATTTTCCAACGCGTGCCTTTGCAGCGGCCCCAACATGGCTCGTTGCTGGCGCGAGACGCTGATCTGTCTCGCGATGGACACCTCCACGGGGTCCGTCGGCACCTTCTCCGGATCCCCCTCAGAGAGGCTGGCAGCACTGCTTTTTGCAGTGGGAGAATTGGGAAGAGAGCGCTCGGTGTCTTTTGATGCGTGCGGGCGTGGCGTAGACTTCGCAAGAGGTGGATGTGCCGAGTTCCATGTCGACCGTGAAATCTTTTGACCGTCTGGGGACTGGACGTGGATCTGGAATTTGTGGTCTTCGGTCATGGAGGCCGCCCTTCCCACCGCACTGAGTCCACTCGTCTGCTGGTGGGATGATGAGCGGCGATGAAATTTGGATATCAGCTGGGGCCTTTCCACCGGCTTTGAGGTGGCTGTCGCTTCATGCATGCCACTGTCATAGCGCGTCGATTCGGCAATATGCCTGGCTCCCAGCCGCCCTCGAAGCGTTTCCGACCCGTCAAAGCTCGATTGCAATGGCGACGGCAGCACGGCGGGAGATGTGTTGGACCTCATGCGTGGAGACGGCCCTTGGCCGCCGGCTCCTTTCCGGGAGGCCAAGTGCAATGGTGATATCGTCGAACCCCAGATCGCCGGAACCCTTGGTGACGGTTTCCCCAGTTCCAGCTGCTGCACATTCGCCTCCCCTTCCTTGATGGCCTTTAACCTGTCCTGAGTGGCTTGTCTCCGTGCCAGTAGAGAAGAAGCGCTCCGGTTTTGGAGGAGGTGGCCGAACATGATGCTGTAGCGCTCCATTGTAATGTCTGGGATTTCGACGTCCAAGAAATTCTCGCCGAGGTGAGATCCAGAGGATGATTGAACAGCGCCTAGAGTGTTTCCCCTCGTCCGACTGGATCTTTCTTCGTTGTCTTTGGCTGGTGGCATGGGGTTGATTGCTTTCCGCGGGATTGACATTGGGCCATTCATCCGCGCACCCATCATGGGCTCCGTCTGCGACCTGGCAATGGGCCTATACCTCGGAGATGTGATTGCGCTGTTTGGGTCTTGGGCGCCACCATCTTGAACCGAGCGAGGCCCTGCCGCACTTGACATGGTTCGACCAAGACCGTTCGCCGAGGCAGCGCCCGTCGGTTGGCCTTCCTGCCTGGCATCAGGGCCCTTCCCCCTCTTGGACTTTGATCTTCCAAATATCCCCCATTTCCGAGGCTTGGACTTTGATGAATCCTCCTTGCTGGGACTCTGTTCATCACACGTGCCTGCTGTCACTGTGGTCATGAACTGGGATCGCCAGGCCGTCATGGTATAGTCGGGGGGGTGCGTTGGGCTCCCCAAGGCCATGCCAATGGCGATTATTCCGGTCTCTGGAGTCTCATCCGTAGATGACCTCGACGTGGCAGGCTGCTCCGGAGGTAGATTGGCGGCGGTCAAATCTGACGAGGAAGCTGCGGCGCGAATGGGTTTGTGGTAGGACCTGAAGCCCCCTCTTTGTTCAACCTTTGCAACCGAGGGCAGTCTCCGAGGTATTGCTCTTGGGTCGGGGCTCCGAGGTCCAACGCTGGCGTCGAATTGTGTTACAGGGCTTGTACGCCGTCCTTCAGCTGCTGGAGAAGCAGCTCCCAAGCGCGACGCCATGGGACTTGTCGTTGTGTTATATGGGGCCTCCGCAGCGACACCCACGGTAGAAGGGGACCGAGCGAGACTCGAAGGCATTCTCGAAGCGTGACCGATGTCTGTGCCGTCCCTCTGGGGGAGGGCTTGGAGGGTATCATGTGTTACAAGTACTGGCTCACCAAGAAGACCCAGCACAGGGGACTCTGCGCGGCAGTTATCCGCTTCTCCCCCTCCTCGGGCAAGCCCACGAGCGGGCAGCATGCTATCCGTACCTAGTTCGGATGCCTCTTCGCCAGTGGGGCGATGGTGGTTTGCTCAGCACGTACGGGGGCTGCCCAGGAGCCTCGGGTGACGAGTCCTCAGACGAGCTCGCGTGCAGTAAGGCACGTTGAAATTACGAGGGATGGAGAGGGCCGCTGTGTGACCAGCAGCTCTGGTAGCCGCTTGGTTTCGAGTGTATGAAGGGACAGGTGCGGAGAGCGGGAAACACCATGGCGGACGTGGATGGCATCCAACCACGTCCAGCCAGACGTCGAATCCCAGGCTCGGATCCCATTTCAAGGCCAAGGGGGGCAAGCCGGCAGCACTTGCAAAGCTTCCCGTTTTGGTGACACGGGGGTCAATGCCATGCCTGGTTGGGCTTGCGATGCGTGTATGGACGAAAGACTCCGTAGGCTAAACTTGGAACTAGTAGTGCCGGACGCGATTCCTCGGCGGGGAGCTCGGGAAGACTTGACTTGCGTTGCCTGGCTGCTTGTTTGAGGTTGATGGGACGGACATCGCGACGGCTGGGATCTGATCCCCAGGTAGGTAGTCCGTAGCCGCCGGGGCTTGGGGGAAGACCCTTGTTCAAGGGGGCATGCGTGGGCCTCGAGGTTTCGGGAGCTTGCAAGCTTGCAATAAACGCTCGCTTGCTGCGTTTCATGCGGTTCAATCGGCGGCCGCTGGCTCGCTGGGAGAACCTGGTCGATACTGGTCTTTGCTTTGACGACGGCGCGAGATGCAGGTTGAGGGATCAGACCTGGCTCGCACGACATTCGAGAACGCGCTGAAGAAGCTGGGCCTGAGCCCCTGAAGGCTGCCATCCATCCAATGACAGGTGGTGAGCGCCAGAGCCTCCCGGTCTGTACCTACCTACCTAGGTACGAAGTAATACCTAGATCGTTGCAATAACAGAAGGCACCCGCTGCCAGAGCGGCTGATGTGACCTAGTCGGCGCCCCGCAAATCGTCGCCCCTGAAGCGCCGCCTGCTGGTTCGAGCGAGTTGAAACGGGGACGGGACGAAGCCACGGTGTCTCAGCTATTCCTCCGTGCCAGACGTGCGCTTCTCGAGCGAAGCTTCCCGTCTCGGGCTGGGTCGGCTGTGGTTTGTTTCGAAAGCCCACATGGCTGATCAAAGGACGGACCCGCTGCGCTGTATCTGCACGAGTACTTTGTACGAATACGTATAGATTCTGTGCTGTCCACTTATCGATATCGTCTTGGTTGGTGGCTTCTTGGACCGGGCCGAAACGAAGCTACCCACTGCCGCCGCCAAACATACGATCGCTGCGCTGATGGAAGGCGAGCGGATGCTTCTGTTGTTCCATGATATCTCTCATAGCAGAGTGTAACAACAGCCACTGCAGCAGAGTACATGCCTCCAATTTCGTCAAGAGCGCAGTCCCGCAAGGCGCGGCCAACCGATGCGACGACCGAGGCTCCGTCCTGCGCATAGGCCGCTTCTCAACAGCAGAAGTGTGTGAGTGGACTTGTCGGTGCCCAAAATATCGCGACGGTGTCGCGCCGTGTATGGATGCGAGGCCTTTGAGCCGTAGTTCTCCGGACCTGTTCCCCTCTGGGTAAAACCGCGAGTGCGTTGGGTGCCGAGTTGGATGTCGCCGCTGCTGTCCGGCTAGATGTCTTTGCACGGACGTCAAGGACTTCAACCCTCGAAGCAAGAGTCGGTGACGGGAACATAACAAGCGGCGACGGTCGTCTGGTAGCAGGCGAATTCATCTCACCACGTTCGTACACCATGACAAGGCCACGCACCGTCTCAGCGCATTCGGCAGCCTACCTCACCTTGAGCATCTCAAGGAAAGAAACCTCGAACGGCCAAGTTTACGTCACGAGACCTGATGTGAACCGCAGCTGATATACAGAGCCTCGCAATCCAAGAATGCTGACGCCAGGCATCCCCATTCCTATCTACCCTCCAGGCTGAAGGATAACAGCAATTCATGGTCCGGTGTCGTCATTGTCACCGCTGAGCATTTCTGGGGCGGAAGCACTAAACCAGCAGTAAAAAGACCTGAAGCGCTGGAGCTTGGCTGCGAGCTCCGTCAGCGGCTGCCTCCCGCAGTGCTGAGGACGGCAAGATGGTCAGCCATGGTGGGGTGAAAGTACCCCTCCTTTGAAAAACTGCGGCGGGGAACCTCCGCGCGGGCCAATGGTTGGGTGCGTCGTCGGCGGGACATGCGTCCATAACAAATTCAAAGACCTACCTACAGAGGGGCAGAGGCGGCGCTCAGACCGATTTCAACAACTCCAACCCACAAACCTCGAGCTTCCGACCTCTCCGCCGTCAGAGTATCACGGGCTCAGCTGCGACGCCGTCTCTCCTGGCATAGACCCCTTGCATCCTCTGCTTTCCTCGAGCTTGAGCTGCCGCTTATCCCCCCCAAGCACGCAACCATGTCTTGGCAAGGTTGGTCCACCGCCTCTCGACGACAAAACGTGATGGAGAGATAACTGACGATCCTCGCCCGCAGCTTACGTCGACACCAGGTAAACTCATCTCGATCCGTTCGCGGGAACCTCCCCTGCGCTATCCGCGAGCGGGAAATACTGACCGACACAATACAGCCTGGTTGGCACCGGCCACGTGGACAAGGGCGCCATTATCAGCGCAGCCGGCGACAGCGCCTGGGCCACCTCGGCCGACTTTCAGGTATCTACCACTACCAGGCGTCCGCCCCCGGGCGCGCCCCCGGGCACGTCGCGATGCGGCGGAAGCTAACGGAGAGGGATGATAGCTCAAGCCAGAGGAGATGAAAGCCATCTCTGCCATCGTTAGCGGCGACGCCGCAGCCAAGGACAAGGCCTTTGCGGAAGGCCTCTACATCGCGGGCAACCGATACGTCATGGCTCGGGCCGATGGTCGGAGTATCTACGCGCGATCGGTACGTGCATTGCATGAGCGTCAGAGTCGCAGGGGAATCAGTGCTGATGCATAGTTTGACGTCAACAGGGCCGACTCGGCGTCGCCGTCGCCAAGACCAAGCAGGCCATCGTCGTCGGCCACCACAGCGAAACCCAGGTCGCTGGTAACACTACCTCTACCGTCGAGGGATTGGCCGACTACCTGATCGGCCAGGGATACTAGATGGAGGTGGGGTGTAAGATGCAGCGATGGAGACATTTCGGGAGATGTGCGGATATCATCGCGTGGATACGCAGCCGGCGCACTTAACAGCCCGGCCAGAAATAAGGCAGCTTGTTGCTGAAGTGATGGTGTGGAGGATTGGAGCTTAAGCGTCTGTGTCGAGGAATAGAAATACACTGTTCGGCCACCAAGAAACATTAAACGTCGTCTGTTCTTGAAAGATTCTTGCATATAGGCCATCCAGATGCCCTTTCAATCAGCACTGTCCATGTGATTTCTTCATGGTAGATCGAGTCTATGCCCTAGCCTCCAAGACTCGGCTTGGACCCTCGAAACCAGCTTCCTGCTGAGTTTGGTATACAGTGTTGTACAATAGACATGTTGTCCACCGACCCTGCGACGCCCTCAATCGCGCCGGGGCCGTACCTTGGCTGCGTTCCGTGTCTGGTCCTCGGGTTTTCTTGTCCCCCATTACCGCAATTTCGCGATCGTGTTTTCACAGCTTTCGAAACTCGGCGTGCTCTCTCGACGTACGCGCTCATACGGGCAGCTCGGCGTTTCTGCGTCCCAGCCCAATCCTGTCCACCAGCATGCCGATATAAGGCCCCACGACTGGTAACCCCCGCGCGAAGCCGGCGATGGTTCCCAGGAAGTCGCCGAACAGGACGAAGATCCCGTACAGCTCGACGAAGAAGCCGATGAACGTCCACCGTATGAGGATCAGCGCCAGGCCCACAAAGAACGCGGCTGTGCCTTTGGCTTTTTGTTTCCGCGCGAAGAAGAGGAGGGTCTTTTGCGGGCCGATGATGATTGTGAGGCCGATGAGGAAGAGGATCTGTGCGCGCGTTATTAGTTGGTCCGTGTTTTCGTTTCGACGTCAGAGGTTGGAGACGAGGTCGCGTACGTTTCCCATCGCAAGCCTGGACGTATTAGCAAACGGCTGTCCATCGTTTCTGGGAGCAGAGTGGCACTCAGCACTCACATGGCGCGATCAAAGAACAGCATCACTCCTCCGATGAGGAACAGGCCTCCTGCGAAAGGGGAAAACCGATCAGTGTCCCATGTCGCATGCGCCGAAGCTCGTGCAGGGCGCATACCTACCGCCAGAGCAGAAGACCACCCCAATCTCTGTCGATCGCGTTAGCCTTCATGACATCGCAAGGGAAGATGTCCTCGTCGCCTCGCGGTGCGAGTTGCGCCAGCTCGTGGTCGTGTGAGGCCGGGGAGAGCCACGTACTCTGGGTGTCCGAAAGCCACATCGACATATTTGCGGCGTTTGTTCTTGGTTATTCCCTGAGGGGGTCGAGTTGCGGAGGATCGCACAGAAGCTACGACGGAGCGGTTCAACGTAAAGGAGCACCGTGGCGAGAAGCTGCCGCGAGGTTGGGGTTTCGAAAGCTGTTTGTCGACGATACGAGGACACCTTGGCATTCAGGGTCTTGGCTTCAATGGGTGAGATGGCTGGCAGTGGTGGCGCGTTTTGGGCTTAGCGCCAGCGCCGCTCTTAGGAGCTCGCGGTCAGGTGACTGCCTGCTTGACTTACACACAATGACTTCCAAAATCATCTGCATTCTGCCCGCCTTACTTCGTATGCATTCCCCTCTTCGAACGAAGGGGCTTATGGAATCAATCAATGACACTACATTTCGGGACGGGACTCTCGCGACTCTCCACCAAAGGTAGCGTGTGCCGTGGCCCGTTACCTGTGCTCCCTTGTCTGCGATGTCAAGTGAATGGCCAACGGGTAGATTCTCGCAGTACCTTGTAGAAAGGAAACTCAATGTGCTTGTTTAACATCGCGTCCTAGATCCTGCACATTACTCGATGCACTATTTTGTGTGTGTACGTCCTGCTAAGTCCTGCCACGATGTTGGAAGCCGCCCCGTGTTGGCTGACGGTGAATGCCTCTCTCGCCAGAGCCCTTCAAGAGTATATGTACCACAAGCCCCAGAAATTCCTATTTATAAAATTCTTCGCCGGACTTGATGCATTTCGGAAGCTCTACTTAGATTGCCCATGTGTACATCACTTCCAGCATGTGGTAGGGAGTAAAGCGGCGCGAGCTCAGGTTGCTTTGGGTGACGATTGACAGGGGAAAGCGCGCCCCACCACGTGTTTGTGTGCCGAAGGCCTGAAAATAAATTTCACTGCTTCAACTCCCAACCTTTCTCCTGCATCTCGCTCCATGCCGTTTGCTTTCATGCCTGTGTGCGATTCTGGAGGCGCCCCAACGACACACGCCGACAGTGATCACGCCCCTCAAGCTCACATATTCGTGAAGAGACAGGTATCCATCTCCAAGCGCACGGCCATTTGCTGTGAGCGAGAACCAACGCAAGGGCGGCGATCCTCCACGGGGAAGCCATTGCTCTCTCTCTGGCTCGAAGCCAAGCGGCTTATGTATCAGCGAGGGATTTGAGATGATTGATGCAAGCAACGGGTCTGAGGCGATCCAAAGCAGGTCGCTATTATACTATTCTCATACAACTACTATACATGCCTCGACGGCCAAGCGCTTCGCTTTTGGCAACTGAGATTCGTCTCCCATACGTTCTCGGTATATGTCGACCTGGCAGAGAACAAACCATCCGGATCACGATTAAGCCGGAGCGTCATCTGCCATCCCTCTGCCGAAAGGCTCAGGGTGCATAGTTGGGGCTTGACTTTGTTGGTCGGACACTCTTCCTGCACATCGTGCCTTTCCGTATCCAGCCAATGTATCTGCATGTGTCATCGACGCTCTCCTCCCGCGGCTTGCTGCTGCAGCTCTGTAGTGCCCATTCGCATGACCAATGCTGCGACTGACGGTGTCCAAGCTGCCGCGGCTCACTTCAAGACGGTGTGCGCCGCGCGTGCCTCGAGGAATAGCTCGGCAGACGTCTGTGGCAGCGTGCGGATCAGCCCAAAGACCTCCTTATTATGATAGCGCATCCGGGTCTTGGGGTCGAGGTACGGCGCAGGGAGGCCAGTGACGTCGCAATAGTGCTTCGAGTGTGCCAGGGACGGCGCCGACTCAATGTTGGTATACGTCGCGTTCGGGGCCGTGGCCGCGCCCGCGCCGCCGGGCGGCTTGAGACTCTTCTCCAGCACGAGTTTCGACAGGCTGCGCGACGCCTGGGCGAGGTTCGGGGGGTTGTTGTCGTTGGAGCTCATCCCGGGCGTCGAGGTGCCGCTTGTCGAGAGCCCGTCGTCCGCTGGCGTCGCACCGCCGCTGACGTCCTGGGGAGTTGCGAGCGCGGACGCTTCTCTCTTGGACGCATCTCCCACGATGGCTTTGAGGTTCTTGTTGCGGCGCTGGTTGGGCCGCCAGTTGGCGTTGCGGAAGTTCTTGTGGATGGCGTGGATGTCGAGCTGCTCGATCAGCTGTTGGTGTGCAATCTGCGCCTCTGTCGGGGCAGCCATGTTGCTGAAGAGTGCTGCGGGATGAACGGGGACAACCGTTGGGTCGATGGGAGTGTTGTGTGTGTCGCGATGTAGGTTGGACGAAGGTTGGGTCTGTTGGTGGGTGAAATCAAAGCAGGCGGAGGGCGCGGCTCACCGTGCCACAGTGGTATTGCCACTGTCCTATGATCGCCAGCCCAAGGCAGTAGTTGCGGCGCGCCATGGCTCAACATCAAACCACCAACAACAAACGGCCAGCTTTCCTCGGCACCGCGCATAGCAAGTTGCGAGATGGTCAGTCTTTCGCGGACAATGGCTACCATTCTCGATTATATTTGACTGACCGTTGAGCAGGAGAGCCCGCACGAGCATCAGCAGAACCTCCTGCTGTCCCGCATCATCACCAACGTGGTACGCTCCGATTCGCGCATGGCCATGTAAACTCCCGAGGCCCAGCTGACCGAATGCAGGAAAAGCTCAATGAAGCCGTTGTGGTTATGAACAAGAGCCTTCAAGTGAGTCGTCTGCATCACTAACGCAATGTGCATGATGATCTGACGCCGGTGAAGGATATCAACATTCAAAACATGAATGTCGAGCTGGTCGCTCAAATGTTCAAGAACTACCAATCCAACGTCCTGTTCCACCTCGAGGGTACGTTTTGACCTTGCATATCTGCTGTGCACATGTATTGATTCTTTCAAACTAGCAACCGATAATCTCAAGCCGCCGTCATGAAGGTGCGTGGTGTGAGGGATGAAGCGATCACGGGACGGCGCAGTGTTGGAATATGGCCTTGAGAATTCTCAATAGAGACAAACCCACCTAATGAAGTTACGAAGCGCTGAGATACATCACTGTATTCACTTACATGTTCTCGTATACATGTTTTCAACCGTGCATCTCCGGCCATACCCTCGGAACTCAGACGCGTAGACGCAGCGCAACGATCCGCGACGGTGGTAGCAGTGACGCTTGTGCAGTTACAGGGGCTGCGCATCCCTAGACCCACCATCAGGGCCTCTCCCGTCATCAGCCTCGCAGCCTCGCATTGGCCTTTCTGTTCTTCGTTCGCCGGTTCGACGCCCGCCACCACAAGCTCCAGATCAATTGGCGCCCGCAAGTTCGCCATCAAAGACACCGCCCGCGCCCCTGCTAAGCTTCCCCTCATCATGAACGCCTGATCCCTCTCGCGATATCCCCCACTCGCGACACCAGCTATGGCTCCCTCGGCCATCGACGACAAGCCGCGCGCGCCGCCGGCGGACAAGACCTACCCGCCTGCCAAACTCTTCCCCGTCAAGGAGACGCGATTTGAGAAATATATTGTTCCTCGGGGGGATGTGCGCAAACGAGCGCTCGAGAAGCAAGGCAGCGCTGCCATCATCATTGACAATGGTAAGCGGTCACGGCGCGGCATGCCTCCTCGGTAGCTAACCTCGTGCTCCAGGATCGTCTTCTGTCCGAGCAGGATGGTCTTTCGAGTCGACCCCACGCTTCAGCATGCCCCCGATCATGTCCAAGTACCGCGACCGAAAGCTGGGCAAGACCTTTTCCTTTGCCGGGTACGACTGCTACGCCGATACGACCGCCAAGGGCCACATCCGAAACGCCTTCGAGGCCGGCACCGGCATCGTCAGCAACTGGGACGTCACCGAGCACGTCCTCGACTACATCTTCCTCAAGCTCGGGATGAACGACGCCAACGGAACCATCGATGCTCCGATCGTCATGACGGAGGCCGTGGCCAACTTGCCATACT
Organism: Tolypocladium cylindrosporum; assembly: GCA_024340765.1. Lineage (NCBI taxonomy): Eukaryota > Fungi > Ascomycota > Sordariomycetes > Hypocreales > Ophiocordycipitaceae > Tolypocladium > Tolypocladium cylindrosporum. The sequence goes on along the minus strand of JALHCC010000375.1, from coordinate 1,697 downwards.
CGAGGAAATGTTAGTGCCGCCCCAGCACACCGTATCTCCCTCCACCTCAGCTGATGCCCTGGCAATAGCAATGACAGAAATCATCTTTGAATGCTACGGCGCACCATCTCTGGCGTATGGCATTGACTCCCTCTTCTCTTACAGGCACAACCAGGGGAAGACGGGCCTGGTCGTCTCCTCATCCTACACGTCTACTCACGTGATTCCAGTGTACAATTCGAAAGCCATGCTTGCTCAAGCCATAAGGCTGAATTGGGGAGGGTACCACGGCGCAGAGTACCTCCTCAAGCTGATCCGATTAAAGTACCCTGCCTTTGCGGGCAAGCTCAACGTTTCACAGGCGGAGCACATGATTCGGGATCACTGCTACGTCTCCAAAGACTACGACAACGAGATCCGGAGCTACCTCGACTGGACAGGCCTCGAGGACCGAGATATCGTCATTCAGTACCCGTACACCGAGGAAGTTGTTGTCCAGAAGACGGAAGAGGAGCTCGCGCGAGTAGCGGAGCGGAAAAAGGAGAGTGGCCGGAGGCTTCAGGAGCAGGCCGCCAAGATGCGCCTAGAAAAGCTCATCAAGAAGGAGCAGGACCTGGAGTACTACAAGAACCTCCAGAGCCGGCTGGTAGACGAGACCAAGAAGGAGACGCGGCGCCAGCTCGATAGCCACGATATCAAGGACGAGGGCCAACTTGACAAGATCATCAAGGAGCTGGAAAAGTCCATCAAGAAGGCCCGCACAAAGGACGTGGGTGGCGACCCGGAGGAGGGGCAAGAGCAACCCGACTTTGGCCTCCTGGAGATTCCCGACGACCAGCTGGACGAGGTCCAGCTGAAGCAGAAGCGACAGCAGCGGCTGATGAAGTCCAACCACGAAGCCCGGGCCCGAGCCAAGGCCGAAAAGGAGGCCGAGAAGGCACGCGCCGCCGAGAACGAACGCCTGGACAATGAGCGCCGCGATAACGACCTGGAGGGCTGGCTGGACGACAAGCGACAGGCGCGCTTGGAGACGCTCCAGAAGATCAAGGAGCGCGACCGCCTCAAGGCGGACCTGGGCAACCGCAAGTCGCTCGCCTCGCAGATCCGCATGAAGAGCATCGCCAACCTCGCCTCGGACACGCCGACCAAGAAGCGCCGGAGGGGCGGCGACGACGACAACTTTGGCGCCAACGACGACGACTGGGGCGTCTACCGGCAGATCGCCGTCGGCGAGAACAGCGACGACGAGCAGGAGGAGGAGGATCTCGCGTCGAACCTCAGGCTCCTCGAGCAGGACCTCCTCGCGTATGACGCCGAGTTCGACTACGAGCAGACCCAGGAGGCGCAGTCCGACTGGTCCAAGTCGCTCCTCCACGCCTTCACCCGCGGGCCGCGGCCCTTCAACCCGGCCTCCCAGGCCGAGCTCAACCAGGTCCACCTCAACGTCGAGCGCATCCGCGTGCCCGAGGTGGTCTTCCGCCCGTCCATCGCCGGCGTGGACCAGGCCGGCATCGTCGAGATCGCCGGCGACGTGCTCAACCAGCGCCTCGCCGGCGTGCCCGACCGCGACGACTTCCTGCGCGACATCTTCCTCACCGGCGGCAACACGCTGTTCCGCAACTTCGACGACCGCCTCCGCGACGGCCTGCGCGCGCTGCTGCCCGCCGACGCGCCCCTCGCCGTCCGCCGCGCCCGCGACGCGTGCCTCGACGCGTGGA
>JALHCC010000374.1:0-33644 GCA_024340765.1 Tolypocladium cylindrosporum | reverse complement strand
GGCCCAGCCAACCCAGGGCAATCCAGCGCTTCAGCCTCCTCCCTCCCTAGCCTCTCCCCTGAACCGACACCCCGTCTGGAATCCCACCCGACCCCCCCCCTCCCCCAAAAAAGGCGGCTGGCCAAAATTTTGGTCACCAACAGCCAACAAGGCATCCATTCATCCATCCCCAGGCTGGGCCACCGATGCTTACCCAGCCATCTCCAGACTCGAGCGCCGGTCCCCTTGCCCTTGCTTGTTGTCTCGCTGCATCCCGTCCAGTCGGCTGGAATTGCTGAGGCGCCCGCCACCGCAGCTGCACCTCCTGGCTTGCGGAAGCGCTCCCCTCTCTCGCTCCTCACCACCGTCGGTGACGACGACGAATACACAGCCCGCCCAGCATCGATCTGCGATCGCATCGCGTCCGCCACCTCCACCCATCGACACCGACCCTGCCGCAAAGCATCGCAGTCGCCCAGACGAAAGACTCTTCAAGGCGCGACGCCGCCTAGCATCCGCCGCCGAGCGGCCCATAGCCGACCATGGCCTTTCTCTTCAAGTCCAAGAAGAGCCAGGACCGCGCATTGGCGAGTCGCGATGCCAACTCTGGCTCCCAGGGGTCCATCCAGAGCACCGGTGCTGCTCGCATCCCCCGCGACGAAAAGGCCGCACTCCAGCGCTCCACGCCCACTGGGAGCCTCAACTCCCTCGAGAACGATGGTAGCGCCACCGGGAGCCCTGACCAGGTAAAGGGACACGCGCGCCGCGGAGGAAGCGTCGACAACACACAGGTTCAACAGAGCGATCTGCCGGTAAGTGTCCCGCTACCCGGACAGAAGCGCTGCGGGCAAGAGCAGCTGTCCTCGGAGCAAAGACAATCCCTAATCAACGTATCGCAGCTTCGAAACGGACCGCAACCAGCAAATCCCAATGCCTCGCTATACCCCTGGTCGCAACGGCGGCTGACCTACACCTCGTCGCATCCGAGCCCGTTCCCTCGATATGGCGCCGCAGTGAATGCGACGTCATCAAAGGAAGGCGACGTCTACATGATGGGGGGCTTGATAAACAGCTCAACTGTCAAGGGCGATCTCTGGATGATTGAGGCGGGCGGTAACATGGCTTGCTACCCGCTTGCGACTACCGCCGAAGGTCCTGGGCCTAGAGTCGGCCACTCCAGCTTGCTCGTCGGAAACGCCTTCATCGTCTACGGCGGCGACACCAAGATTGAGGACTCGGACGTCCTGGACGAGACGCTTTATCTGCTAAATACCTGTAAGTGTTTAAGTCCTCCTGGGTCTCGTCATGGGCGCTTTACTGACTGGGTCATCGAATAGCAACGCGACACTGGTCTCGTGCTCTTCCGGCTGGCCCCCGCCCGTCTGGACGTTATGGACATTCTCTCAACATCCTGGGTTCCAAGATTTACATCTTTGGTGGTCAAGTCGAGGGCTTCTTCATGAACGATCTCTCCGCCTTTGACCTCAATCAACTGCAGATGCCAAACAACCGGTGGGAGATTCTCATAAACGGCGAGACATCCCCAAAGGTTCCCGCCGCTCGAACAAACCATTCCGTCATCACATACAATGACAAGATGTACCTGTGAGTCTTCTTCCGATCCTCTCCCGTTGAGATTCAAGTTCAATGCTGACAATAGTAGTTTCGGTGGTACTAATGGCTTCCAATGGTTCAATGACGTTTGGTGCTACGATCCAGCCATCAACCTGTGGGAACAGCTGGATTGCATAGGTTACATTCCCGCCCCGCGCGAGGGACACGCTGCTGCGCTCGTAGACGATGTCATGTACGTCTTTGGGGGTCGCACCGAGGAGGGCAGCGATCTGGGGGACCTTGCTGCATTCAGGATATCCTCGCGACGGTGGTACACGTTTCAAAACATGGGTCCCTCGCCCTCCCCTCGGTCTGGCCACAGCATGACGACGGTTGGCAAATCGATCGTGGTGCTAGGTGGTGAGCCCAGCTCCGCTGCCGCCGCCATCAACGATCTGGGTATACTCTACGTTCTGGATACGACTAAGATTCGATATCCCAACGACGTTCAGCAGGCTGCGCAGAAGATGGTGCAGGGACGACGGCCGAGCGCTGAAGGACAAAACACCCCTCGTCAACTGCAGTCTCGAGACGGGTCGATAGGGCCTGCCGACCCTAGGAAAGCAATTGGCGTCCCGGTTGTTGCCAATAGCCCCCCGAATGGGTACAAATCACCGCCGCCGGGTGCGGAGTCCAACGGTCCACCGAATTCAGGGGCCTCCGGAGCACCAGCATCAAAGCTTCCTCGGACCGCTGAGCTCCCCCGGGCCGCGGCGACCTCGAGTCCCGCCGGTCCACCTCCAAAGGGGCCGACGCCCGCAAAGCCTACGATTGACACATCTACCATGGGCCGAGCTCGTGGGCCATCTGCGGATCGTGCTGCCGCTACTGCATCGGGCTCTCCTCATGCTAGGTCAACCCAGTCTCCTATCAGCCGCGACATCGTAAACGAGAACGATGCACCTGCCGTGAATGGTAGACGGACACCGACGCAGCCGCCCAGAGCAAGCTCCAAGCAAGAATCCGTTGCCCCTGAGCCGATCAAGGTCAAGCAAGAACCCGCAGCCGCCGAGCCCATCAGAATGAGGCAGGTTCGCCATGGGCAGTCTCAGGGCTCCGTGGATAGCTCAACGGAGCCTGTGTTGAGGGCCATGCGGCCATCTTCACCGCCTCCCCCGACCCGCCAAGCGAGTAACCCTCTCTCTAGGCGCTCGTCAGGCCGTAACTCGCAAACCGTTGCGCTCCTTAAGGAGCTAGACTCTTCGCGGAATAGGAATGCATGGTACGCTTCGGAACTGGAGCTAGCCCGGAAGTCAGGATACGTCTCCGCCGCGACTTTGAGCCCAACCTTTGACGCCAAGACCACCGAGACCTTTGACGACGAAGACCGCCCTCTCATCGAAGCTCTGCTAGCAATGCGAACTGAGCTGGCCAACGTCCAGAGTGCCGTGGACAAGCAAGCAGTTCTTGCTGCAAAGCAGATCGCCGAGGCCGAGAAGCAGCGTGATGCGGCCATCCAGGAAGCAGTCTACGCCAAGGCCAAGGTGGCCGCTCACGTGGGCGGAAGCGCAAGCAGCACTCCCCAGCTAGATGGTGAGCGAGACGAGTTCGGCGACAGATCGGGCGAGATGAGTAAGAAGCTTGCCTCGGCCCTGCACCTTCAAAAGGACCTTGAACTGCAACTAGACGGCTTGAGGGCCCAGCTGGAAGCCGAGAGAAAGGCTCGAAGACTCGCAGACGATACCACGGCTGCAGCCCAAAAGCGCATGACTGATCTTGAGACCTACAAGCAGCAGACATCGACAGAGGTGGAGCGACTAAAGGCAGAGTTGCACCTTGTACAGCGCGACGCTCGCGAGCAATCCGTCTCTTGCACTACAGCTGTCGCCGCGCTGGAGCTTCTCAAGATTGAAAAGGAGGACCTTGCTACCAAGTACAACGACGTCATGGGCAGCTCCAAGGATCACGACGAAACATTCGAGTCCCTCCGGAGCGCTGTGCTTGCATCTCAGGATGCTAGAGAACACCTGGAGAAGAAACTGGAAGAGGAGCGCCTCCAGAGAGAGACTATTGAGGCCAAGTTCAATAAACTCAAGGTCGAGCATGAGGCACGCACCACGGAACTCGTCGCCTCCACGCAACGGCTCAGAGACGCTGAGGAACTGGCCGAGAAGCACGCCAACGAAGCGAGAGCACACCGGCAAGCTGTCCTCTCCGGGCTCGACAAGATCTCCACTCGAGAGGTCTCCGATGCTAGTAAAGCAGATTCTGAGCGCAGTGCTGCGCTCCAGAACCAGGTCAATGCCTCCAACGCACTGGTGAAGAAGTATCAGCAGGAGGCCGATGCCGCCGCTGACAAACTCCGGAGCGCCGAGGAGCGGATTGCAGGACTGGAGCAGTACCAAGAGCAGTCGAGCCGGGAAGGGGTGGCCATAAGAAAGCAGCTCCAGTCGTCGCTGAGGGAGGTCCAGAGCTTGCAGGCCGTGCATACCGATGTCAAGAACCGGTTGGCGGCCCAGCAGCTCGAGACAAACGCCATGACGGTCCAGCACAATGCCCTCAAGGACATTCTCAGCGAGCGAGGCATCAGTCCGACAAGTGCCGTACGAGCCCGTGGTCTCACCAGCCCGCGCACCACCTCTCCCGAGCAGAACCGTTTGCGCGACCTTGAATCTCAGCTTGCTGGCGCCACCGCTGCTCACGAGGAGACCAAGCATGCATTCGCGGCTCAGGCGCAGGAATCGGAAATGGCGTACCGTGAAAAGCTTTCACAGCTCGAGAGCGATTATCAGTCGGCCGTGCACTACGTCAAGGGAACCGAGAAGATGCTCAAGCAGCTGAAGGACCAGCTCTCTCGGTACAAGACAGACAATGGTCGCTTGAAGTCCGAAATCGAGGAGCTCGAGAACCGGCTGCAAGCAGGCGGCGAGAAGGCAGCTGCCCCGGCCGGATGGGAAAGCGAACGCAGCACCCTTCAGCAGAGGATTGAGGACCTGGAAACCGAGCTGCACGTTTCAGGAGCCCAGCTAGAAAAGAGCCTCCAAACCCTGAAGACGGAGCTAGCGGAGAGCAACCGGCGACGGGACGAGGCGTTAAAGAGCAGTGAGGATGCTACCCGGAGTCTGGGTTCGCACCGCAAGGACCTCGAACAGCTACAGTCCGAGAACTCGCTTCTCGAGCAGCGCGCAACCGACGCAGAGCAAAAGGTCGCGCTGCTGCTTGACCAGGTCGAGCACTCGGTCGACAGCTATCGCCGTCGTAGCCGTCAAGCACCTAGCCTGAACTCGGAGGCAGTTTCTGCGGCCTCGAATGGTCTCGGCTTGGGCCATACTCGAAACGAGAGCTCGGAAACGGAGAGCGCGTTCGACGGCAACGGCGTTGATAATAGGAATAGCGCCGCGCTGGACAACCTCGCGAGCGAGCTGGAGACGCTGCGCAGCCACTGGGAAGCCACCAACAAGAACTACCGACTCAGCACCAACTTTGACTTTGACCAACCCGCCGCCAGCAAGAAGGACGACGACGGCAGTGCCGCTGGCCTCGGCCTGAGCGAGAGTCTGGCGGACTGGAGGAAGCGACTCGACACGGACGACCCGCACGCCGGCGCGGCGGACAAGACACACCAGAGTTGATTATGTTTTGCTACGGGCATTCATGACACCACCATATACCCCCACCACAACTTCATTTTCGTCGCTCAGGGGACCGTGATTTTTTTTTCGTGTTATACATTCATCACGCTGTCCTGACACCGGGGCGGGTTGGAGTTGGGGAAACTGCGTGCTGCTTTTCTTCCCCTCTGGTTTGTTTTGCCTTCTAGATGCGAGCTGGACCAACATCCCTCGCTTAAATGTCTAAAATCTTGTTCTACCACCTTGTTTTTGTGTTTGTTCTCCTCCCTTTTTTGCCTGCTGTTTTAACTCGGCGACGTCATTTTCGTCAGATGGATGTTGCTGGGGGGGCGGCACCAGCTTGTCACGACACAATGCCCGCAGGTGCAGACGGGGTGGCAAGTGAGGGCTTTTTTATTTTTTTTTCCTGATGTGGTGTGAGGAGGAAATTCGTTGTCTGCTTTTCATGTAAGGACCGCCGCTCTGGGGCTTGGTCGAATGACGAGATGAGTTGCTTAAGCTGATGAATTGAACTTTTTTATTGGTTTGCAAACCTCGTCCGCTTGTCCATTGAATACAACGCAATATACATGGCCCTGGATATGGCCGTGGGCCCTGAATTTCTCTGTAAATATCGTGACTCGTGAACCAGTGCCCTCCCGCTCCCTAGACGCCGTATGTACCAATCCCTCATCATTGTCCTCGAACTGCCACACCTCACGCCGCAAACTCTATCAGCTTCCGCTGCAGTGCCAGGCAGCGCGCAAAGTCGAGCTTCCTGCCCTCGCGGGGCATGTGCTCGCCGCTGGCGATGCACAGCACGCGCATCTTGGGGTCGTAGCGCAGGCCGGTGAGCAGCTTGGGCGTGATGAGGAAGTACTGCGAGGTGTGCTCGCGGCAGGCAATCTCGACCATGCGCTCGTGGACCATGCGCTCGTTGCGGGGGTCCATGCCCTGGTTGATCTCGTCGACGACGCGGAAGGGCGACTGGGCCATGGACTGCAGGGCCATGAGGTAGAAGATGGTCGAGACAGCACGCTCGCCGCCGGATTGGCGGTGGGCGGTGAGCTGCTGGAGGGTCTCGTTCTCGCTGGCGACGGGGCGTTAAGCCGAGAAAACAGAGGAATGGGGGACGGGGTGCTTACCGGAACTTGACCATAATGTCCAGCGCCCACAGGTCGAAGTCGTCGTCCTTGTGGATGCGGACCTCCCCCGCGCAGCTGATCTGCTCAAAGTTGTACGCAAACGCGTCATTGATCTTGGACACCAGCTCGTCCAGCTGGGGCTCCCACTTGCCCATCAAATCGCCCAGCTGGCGGTTGAGGCCCTCGAGCTTCTCGTTGAAGTTCTCCATCTTGCCCTTCAGGCGGTTGATCTCCTGCGCACGTCGCTCGAACTCGCGGATCACGTTTGGGTTGGCGGCGTGTATGAGCTCGAGTTTGGCCTCCTCGGCGGAGATGTCCATGTCCAGCTCGTGGGGGGTCTTCCCCTCGCACAGCTGCGTGAACAGCTCCCTCTTGCTCTCGTCGTCGGCGAGCATGTCTTTGACCTCCTCACCCAATCGCCGGCCCGCCTCCTTGGCAAGGTTGACCTCGGTGGTGGCGGTCCGCACGTTCTGCTTCTCTTGATCAAGGCGCTCCATGAGGCTAGCACTGCGGTCCTTGAGGCCCTGGATGTCAGAACGCGCTTCGATAAGCCAGATCCGGGCTTGGAGGTGGTCTTGGTGCGCCTCTCGTATCCTGTCGATTAATTTCTTGTGCTTGATGACGAGCTTGGCGCGCTTCAGAGCCGCCTTGTCCCACTCGTATTGTAGGTCCAGCATGCCCTTTCTCACATCACGCATGGCTTGCTCATGCGATGCTTTGAGGCGTTCCTCGGATTCTATCGGCTGTTAGTGGAATGCCCAAAACACGGGAGGAGAAAGGCCCCTTGCCTAACTTCTCCGGCAGAGACTGCCACTTCTGGTACTCCCTTTGCAGAGCACTCTTCTCGCTCCTCAAGTCATCCTGGGATCGCGTCAGCATATCCTTCCAGCCCACACTGAAGGGCTCAGTGTACTCACAATCCTTTTGCCAATCTCTGCTTTTTGATCTTCAATAGCAGAGATTCTTTCCCGCAGTTCCTGGTTTTCGCCCTTCATGACTTCGAACTCGCCTTTCTTTTCAACAAGTCGGCGACTGAGCTCCGCCTTCTCCTGGGAATCGACGGGTTGGGACGTCCAGAACCTGCCCGGCTGAATGGTCTTGGTGGTTGTCGACATTGCCTGGGGGCCATATTCTCTCCGGCGCCGAACTGTGTACGAGTGCTTGCCGGCGGCCCACTGATTGACTCTGCCGTTGGTGGCCAGCCGCTCATACTGGGCATCGTTGTGGTCACGGAGAGCGATGCCAGACTGATGGATTTGTTTCTGGGAGCAGAGCATTGCCAGGACTGGGGCAGGGCCATCGATATAATCCACAGCAAACCCATCAAGGCCGAGCGCAGCGGCTTCGGCACGATCGATGGGGGCTTTGTAGGAGTCGCGGGAATGTGTACATGTTCGGACGACGACGGACAAGCTCATTACTCGGTACAGCTGGTCTGTCAGCCTCTTGTGGTCGGCCTTGGTCTGCGCAGTAAAGCACAAGAAGTCGTCTTGCTGGAGCAGTGCTTGTACTTGGTCCGAGTACTTCTCATCCTTGACGGAGCAGTTTATCATGGCCGGCCCAAAAACTTCTTTCTCAAACTCGCCCTGGTTCTCCTGCACCCATTCCCAGCCAGTGGCGGCTTCTGGGAAGTGCTTCTTCATAAAGTTCAGCTGCTGGCCTTGCTGAGTGTCGAAAGAGTCAATTTCCGCCTGGATTGTGCTTGTTTCGCGCTTCAATATCTTGGCTTTCCTGGCGAGTGCGTCTTGGTCAGTCAAAAGCTGGCGCTGCTCCGCTTCCAGCTCCCGCACGTTGTGCTCTTCTGCCCGCTATCGGTTCAGCCGGTCAGTTCTGTGATGGCGTCAATGAGGGTGCTGACGGCTCACAATCTTCTGGTTCCAGTCAGCAGCATTGAAGTCCGCAGGCCGATTCTTGAGATCGGCCTGATACGAAGTGATCTTGGACCTTGATGCTGCCAACTCCTTCTTTTTGACCTCGAAGCCCTTACGCTCTGCATCCAGTTTGTTGTTCATCTCCTTAACTTCGTCTGCTGCCTTTGCGACATCGTTCGCCATGCTAAGGGCCGCCCGCTCAGCGTCTCTCAAGGCCTTTTCTTTTCCAGGCATCGCGGCGTCGATCTGGCTGGCATATTCCTGCTTCTGGTTGACTGCCTCCAACGACGGCCCGCTTTCCTCTTCGAGGCGTCTCAGAGCCCTCTCGGCCTCCTTCTTTCGGTCTCGAGCTTCGGTGTACTTGGTTCGGGCTTCGGTGTATTTGGCTAGGACCAAGGCCGACTGAAGATTTTTGATTCGCTCCTGGGTTTCCTCTCGTTCGCGGATCCTATCCACGTCTGCCTGCAGGCCTTGCTGCCGGCTCTCGAGGTTCTTCAGGGACTCAGCATCGGTGCGAACCGCCTCGGCGAAGCCCTTCCTGTCCTTGTGGAGCTCTTGAAGTTGCTTCTGCCATCGCAGCATCTTCTCCGGCGCCGCGGCACGGAGTGTCTCGTGCAGGAGGTCGATCGGGGTGCAGCCAGCGAACTCGACCACCCTGTCCTGGGGTAGAAACTGGCAGAGGTTGTCCACCTGGATCTTGAGCGACTGCATCAGCCCCTGTATCGTCTTGTGGTTTGTTTCCTTCCCATTCAACCACCATTTCTGACTATTCTGCTCGCGACGGATCTGAACTCGGACGACGTAGTTGGACCGGTCGCTGGGCTTCTTCTGCAGCTCTATCTCAATGGTCGCCGTGTCCTTGCCGTGCTTGACGAACTCCTTGACCGAGCCCGCTCGTCCCAGGTGCTTTGGGCTGTAGCCGAGGCCAAGACATATGGCGCAGACCAGTGAGCTCTTCCCAGTGCCGTTTGGCCCGATGACCATGTTCAGGTGAGGACCGGGGAAGAACTCGGCCTTCTCGTACGTGACGAAGTTCTCGACCTTGACGCGCACAATGGCGCCTGGATGAAAATCGGTCATCACGTCTCCATTGACAGTCCCGTTCGGCCTTTTTGCCTTGGCGCGGGAGGGAGGTGTGGCTTGTTCGCTGTCGGATTCGAGGTCCAGGCGCCGCCGTTTGGGCGTGTCGGAGCTCTGCGAGGAGCGCGCAGTGTCGCTATCGTCGCCATCTTCGGATTCAGCGCGCCTCCGACGGTGAGATGTCGGGAGTGCCATGGCGCGCGCGGTGTTCGCGCGCGGTGTTCGCGCTTTCGTCACTTGTGCGAGAAGCGGGCGCTGCGGGGTCCTGGATTAGGGTGGTTGCTGTGGGAGTGCGAAGGTTGAGGCTGCCAACTAACGAATGGAGACGCGTGAGCACGCGTCGTGCAAGACCCCACCAAGCACAGGCCAAACAGCCACCTAGTCAACACTACATGGCAGAGGTGCGTAATGCACGACGGATGCCTGAAACAAATTATTACCCAGAGATTTTCAAAGGTCTGGGTTCCAAAAAGAAATTGCTTTAAAGCGCAAAAAGAAATGCGTAATCTGGGAATCGAACCCAGGGCTCCCCGACGTTGCGGATGGCAACGGAGAATTTTACCACTAAACCAATTACGCCGATTTATTTGATGGAAAATGGTAGATTAATTAAACTACATATACTCTATACGTCTCCGTTTCGCTTTATGCTCTCAATCAATTCCTCTGCAATTTATTTAGTCCCGGTAATGCAATGGGAGACAATCACTTGGGTCATTTACAGACATTTTAACACAAAAACTTTCCTCTCTTTTTCTCTTGAGCCGAGGAGTACGCGTCTCCGCGAGGCATCCAGGGAACTTTGACGTAGCTCATGAACGAACGCCTTGCATAGTGACACCCCGAAGCACGCACGTCACCAACTTGAAGAATCAATCAAGTCGCGTCATTATCAGCAATGAAGCCATGGCCCATGCCAAAGCCATAAACAACGAATGCCACCGTACATGTTGATGGTTCTCACTGGGTTCCTTTCCGAGGCATTGCTCTAGGGTAGGACTCAGGGCTGTCCACTAAAGTGACAGCTTGTCACGGATCTTCAAGTCCGGTTGAGTGTCATAATTGGCAAGCCGCAGTCTCAGAGCATTTCTAAATCCGGCCTATTGGCGATTTTACGAGACCTGCCCGGTGGTCCTCTGGAACACAAACGAGAGCCAGTATCCAGATGGCTGGTGATTTCGTCGTCGAAAGCTTAGTCATCGCCTCATCCCTAGCGCCAAGGACGTTGACGACATCCCTTGAATTCCAGACGGCGTCGAGGTGTGCCATGCGCTTTATCCGTCACGAGGAGGTGCCTGTTTGTTATTTTCGAGCTATACGGACTAGTATCACGGCGTATTCCAGTTTCATGAAGAGGAATCGATTTGCAGAGAGTGTCGTCCTGTCGAGACGCTATGGCAGCTCGGGTCCTCGGCACATCGGACGACAGATGTCCTCCCTGGTGCGGTGATCCCTGGCCCCAGCAAATGGCTGACCCTTGGGCTACTTCTCTGCTCAGCGGTGTCGGCGAGAAACTGCATGTATCGAGGGATCGGGATCGCGACGAAGGATCGAGGACGCTGTTCTCGCTGCTCGCTCCCCGCAGCCAAGTGCATGTAGGCGCGAAGTTCGAATATTGAACCCGCTTCCGCCTGAGCGTCTAAATACAACACGAGTCCTCATCTTCAGCTCGTGTCCTTCGGCCCGGAACAGTGCACACGTGTGAATCATTCTATCTCGCTGGCGGGGATGCGGCTGGTCCTGCCAGCTGGGCGATGGGTGCCCGGCAACTGGAATGCGTCGAGATGGCAATATCAGTTCACCTCTGCCATTTGCCCAGCCATTTATTTCCCTCCCCACCCCCGCAGAAGGCACGGCGCCTACCTAGCTCGCCGGTAGCTCCAGGTTACTGGCTCCGTTAGATGCCAATCGCCTGGCCCAGTTCCAGTTCCAGCGCACCACCTCCCTTACCAGCCGCGCAAAAACACCACCGCCACTGGCGAGGTAAACATTGCATTCCTCCCGCACCAACCCGCCCGTGGGACTGGGCTGCACTCGCACACCTGACACCTCTCTTCTCTCTCGTCCTATCCTCCTTCTCTCTTCTTTCCTCTCTCTCGCTCGGTGCACTCGACTCTTCCACCTCGTTGCCCAGCCCAGCTCGGCGCCTTGTTTGTCTGCCTCGTTTCTATCCAAACCAAACAAATTCTTCCTCGTTTCGTGTATCTTCGTCTCGCGTCGCGTCCCTCGAAGCCGTCTCTTGTTTCTCTCCAGTACAGCAGTACCCTCATTTCTTCCGTCCTGTCCTGCAGGCTCTCGCTCACCACCGTTCCGCAGTTGTTCCAGTCGGCTGCATCGCATCGCATCGCAGCATCATCTTGTCTGCACATCACTTCCGAGTATTATGTGCTAATCTCATCACAATCGCGTCGACTCACCATGGCGGATCTTGTGGGCGCCAAAGCCCGCTCTCCGCTCGCTGAGACCACGAACCGCATGAACTCCCCCTTCCCGCCCCTGGAGCAGCAGGCCAACAAGCCTCGTTGCGATCAGCCTGATGCTTCTCACGCTCACACTCGCCATGCCGGCAACCAAACCAAAGTTGAGCAGCGCGCTGCCGCCGTGAACGCCCAAGCCGTCGCCGCCAACGCGCACGTCTCTGCCGTCCTGAACCCGCCCCAGCCCATCGACGATGCGAAGCGACTTTCCCAAGCTTCGTACGCGTCGACGTCCAGCAGCCGCAGCAAGAAGAACTACAAGACGCACATTGGGCCGTGGCAGCTTGGACGTACTCTGGGCAAGGGCTCCTCTGCCCGCGTCCGCCTCTGCCGTCACAGTGTGACCAACCAACTCGCAGCTGTCAAGATCGTCAACCGACGAATGGCCTATCTGGTTCAAGATAGCAGCTTGGCCGCTCTGAGCAAGTGGGACAGCAGCCTCCCTGAGCAGGCCAATGGCGAGATGCGCGTCCCCATGGCCATTGAGCGCGAGGTGGCGATACTCAAGCTTATTGAACACCCCAATATCATGAAGCTCTATGACATCTGGGAGAATCGCTCGGAAATGTGATTCTCATCTGACCTGCTCCGCGCGCTGAATGTGTGCTGACGTTGAGACAGCTACCTGATTCTTGAGTACATCGACCAAGGCGATCTTTTTACCTTCATCAACAGCAAGGGCCGATTGTCGGAGGAGGTGGCCATCTACTTCTTCCGGCAAATGATCAGTGCCATCGCCTACTGCCACTCTTTCAACGTGTGCCATCGCGACCTCAAGCCCGAGAATATCTTGATCACCGCAGACCTTCAGATCAAGATTGCCGACTTCGGCATGGCAGCTCTTCATCAGACAGACACCCACCACCTCGCCACTGCTTGCGGCAGCCCGCACTATGCTGCCCCGGAGCTCCTCAAGAACAGACAGTATCGTGGAGACCGTGCCGATATCTGGAGCTTGGGGGTCATTTTGTATGCGATGCTGTCCGCCACGCTTCCCTTCGATGACCCCGACCTGCGTGTCATGATGGCCAAAACCAAGAAGGGCCATTACGAGATGCCACGATTCCTCAGCCCCGAGGCTGAAGATCTCATCCGACGCATGCTTCAGGTCAACCCTGACCGTCGAATCACCTTGAAGGAGATTTGGCGCCACCCTCTGGTCCAGAAATATAGCTACCTCGATGACTTTGGCGACCTCAGTGGACAGCTTCCAGACACGCGCAAAGGGTTCCAGTACAGCCCTGTGCCTCGCCAAGAGATCGACCCGCAGCTGCTTCGACAGCTGCGCTCCATGTGGCACATGTTCAGCGAGCAAGACCTGGCATTGAAACTGACTTGTGACGAGTGGGTAGCTCCGAAGCCCTTTACATCGTATCCGACACTAACCAACCCAGACCCAATGACCAGAAGGCCTTCTACTGGCTGCTTTACAACTATCGGAATAAGCAACTGGAGGACTTCAAGCCCGAGTTGGCTCACTCCATGAGCGACTATCACCATCTGAAGCCCGCAATCTGGAAGAAGCGCGTGTCGACGTGCCAGTTTGCGCAACCTCGAGCCAACGGCCATGGTCGGTCTGTCTCTCGCTTCACGGTCATCTCTAACGCTGCCGACACCGAAGCAGAGACGGACAAGAGCTATGACCCGTACAGAGGTAGCCGCATGCTCCAGCGTTGCGACTCTGAAGTCAGCCACGCCAAGATTGTCATCCACCGCGATATTCAGACCAGCGCGAACGCTCCACAAGCGACGAGAGCTCGCAGCGGCTCCAACGGTCGGCGTGGACGGGCGAATTCTGCGAAAACATCCATCACTGTCAGACAGCCGTCGAGAGGCTCGCTGGCATCTCTTCGTAGCAACAGGCAAGCCGCAGCTCACGCTGCAGCCCCAGGCCTGCGGCATAAACGAGGCGTCAACTTCTCCCACATTCGAAAGCGATCGAGCTCTACGGGTGCAACCCAGAAAGCTACAACCCGCCGCGCTGCATCAGCATCCGCCAACGGCGATGGACCCAGCTACCAAGTCGGAACTGCTCGCCCTCGCTCTCCAACCCCGGACATGCCAAAGCTGCCCAATGGTACTTACCCCAAGGCCAAGGGAGCTCCCGTTATTCGCGTTGCAACCAAGGCGGGTGTTTCAATGATATTTAACGAAGAGTTGCGCCACTTCAGCAGCGACTGCGCCAAGGATTGCGATGAGGCGTTCAAGAGCACGCTGATCGAGGATGACTCTGTGGGCGGATCTTGGACGGACGGAGAGAAGAAGGGTCGTGAATCGACGCCGTTCTCTCTGACCATCGATAGCCCCACGGTCACCACTCCGGCGACGGATATCTCGAGCTCTTCGTGGCAGACTCGACCATTGCCCCCGCTCCCTCCTGTGGATGCCTCAAAAAACTGCCTCGTCACAACCTCGTACGGAGTTGACTCTCAGCCAATCTCATCTGACGAGCATGATGACAACGCCGACACGCTGGCAGAGGAAGCGACCCGAGTGGCCGTACCCGTCTTGCTGTCGAGACAGGGTGACCGCCGTGTCACGTCTGCGCCGGTGTACAGCCAGCCTGCTCGGAAGCTCTCAACCCTTCCGTCGATCCACGAGAATTCGGGCGTTCACCCTGCCGAAGCCACTGATGGGAACCGCGTCGTCTCGGCGCCACCCCACCGCAACCCCACGAAGACAAACGAGCGGAACCGCAGCGTGGAATACCTGAGCAAAGTCGAGAATACGATTCGTGTTGTTCACTCTCCTGGAGCGGCCAGCCCTGTAAAGGTGCCGAAGCCCCTGAACGTGCGAAAGAAGAAGGCTTTGACGGAGGATTTTGGACGCAAGCTGCATCGGCAACTCGCATACAATGCGGAGGAGTATGATGATCATGCGGCTGAGCCCTCATCCCCGGACCCAAACGGTTCCACAAAGAAGAAGAAGATGTCGTGGTTCAAACGGTCGTCGAAGGCGGAGCCTGAATCGAACATCACAAAGCCGCAGGGAGTCAGCACCTCGGCTGCTCCCAAGCAAGCCGAGCGGGCTGACATGGACCCGGCCACTGATGCCGCAAGGAAGAGCGTGTTTAGCTTCCCGTTCTGGAAGAGCAACAGAGCCAGGGATTCCAAGATGAGTGTTGAAGGTAAGTCGGATGATCAGCCGCCAAACACGGCCAATCCGTTGAGACACAAGCTGATGAGAGGACCAGGACCCGACCACACGCAGGAGAGCCGACAAGTTGCTGAGCAGACGCACGATGAGAAGCGACAGTCTGGTCTGCGGGACGCGGGCTCTGGCAGCATTCGGAACATCGAAGTCAAACAGACTTGGCTGACGCGACTGTTCCGAGTGAAGCCAGCCACCAGCTACATTTGCATGGCACTTTCGCGCAAGCGAGCTCGACAGGAGGTTGCCATTCTCTTGCGAGAGTGGCGCCGCTATGGTGTTAAGGGCATCCAGGTCGACAAGCAGCGCAACATTGTCTTTGCACGGCTCGCAGCTAAGAACTGTAAGTGACTGGGGACTGTCCAAAGCGTCTATGGAAGGCTAACAAATGTTTACAGACTTGAACCTCAAGGAAGTGGAGTTTGCTGCTGAGGTCATGACGGTCATCGAGCATGGGAAGAGGCAGCCGTTGAGCATTGTGCGCTTCACCCAGGAACGCGGCGCCGCGAGCAGCTTCCACAGAGTCGTCGACACGATGCAGGTTGTGTTTGACAGCCGCCGCCTTGTCGTGACGGACAAGATCAAGCGGAAGATGATGATCAAGACCCTCAACGCGTAAGGGGCGCCGTGTTCACCATGGCCGTCGACTCATGTATTTGGCACATTTCGCCGGGAATGTGGCCGGCTCTGTCTGGATTCTCGCCTTGCACGGTGGCTGAACTGGCTAGCATTGCCTCCGAGAGAAGGCCAACGCCCTGGCGAAATACCGCGCAACATGTTGGAGATGGCGCAGTGACACGCCCCCGAGAAGCAGCAACAGGAGTGGAGGTTGGGCGGACACAACTCCTGTTGGTTGGGCTGGGACTGGCGAATCATTTTGTTTCTTGTACAGAGGTTGAAGTAGGGTTGGATGCATAGGTGAGGCGATTGTTGCCTGACCGAGTTTGCTTCACCCACTCATCGGGGTGTTGGGTTAATCTTGCTGAAGGTTGAGGGCATGGAGCTGACGGCACGATGCCAGCTGGGCGTTTGTAATTACTAATAGGGTCACTGACATGGCTCCCACAGAGCTTGGCTGTATCTTCTTTGTCAGTCCGAACGAACGAACGAAGCTTCGAAGAACATGGACCGAAGCAAGTACATGAATCATTTGAGACAAGTGCTCGAAGTGGTGACTGGTGACTGTGAGATGGAACAGCGTCTCGACTTCGTATGAGCACTAGTGCCGTTGCTTTCCGGATCCTCGGACGGCATTTCGCGGCCCGAGAAATAACCAGGCACAATGGCATTCCTCACCGTCGACGCACTGCCTATCACGAAGGACGTCTCTGCAGACAGCATTGCAGCTGAACCACAGCCAGACGACCAATCAGCTGATGCCCGGGTGCTACGAGCGACTTCGAGCAAGGCCACGGTCTCCGTGGTCGCCGTGCATGCCGCGGGTTCACGACGCTGCAGCCTACGGCTTCGTCTATGCTTCCCCTCCTCGCGGCAGAGGCATCCACGGCGGCGCAACCCTGCTGGCGGCGAGACGAACAGGTAGGTGCCCTGGTGAGACGTAGGTGCCGGCGGACAAGCACCAGCGCTCAGACGGAGCGCGACGACACACCGTGTGTATCCGTAGATACATCATCTCATGACCTGGCATGGCATGGGCTGCCATGCCAAGCATGCTTTGGTGCAATCCTGATACTCGAGCAAGGCGAGGAATGCAAACCGCCGCATGAGAACCAGGAGGTAGCATCCGCATGAGCAACAAGCATCGAGCCGCTGCACCGCCGACTTCGTCGTTGGACTGACGATGCCGAAGGCCCCGGAAAGTCCCGGGCACGTCCCGGAGGTGGAGGTGGGGGCGTGGCCCGCTGGCAGCCTCGGCTTCTCGGTCGGTCGTGGGGAGCTTTTTTTGGGTTTCGGGGGAGGGGCCAAAGGGCGTCTCCGCTGCCTCTGTGGTGCCGTTCCAGAGCCGAGAGTGCCAGTGGCGACGGGTGAAGGTATGCGTCATGGACGGGTGAGATGGATGGGACGCGCCGGCCATCGGAGGATGAGCGAGGGCGCACTGACGACGGCGACAACATGACTGTTCTTGGCCGATTCTGATGATGGACTGGTTGAGCTGCCATTCCCCGACGGTAAAGGCATCGCAACGGCGGCTTACCTTACTTACATGCAAACGGTCGCGGAGGCAGAGCCAGACCCTCGGCAGCGTCCGTCGCCTCCTTGCAGGCTGCGCCGACGCCCGCCGCCGGCCGCTGACAGCTCCAGAGCTCCAGGCCCTACCCCGCGCCCCGATGACGCCCCTGCAGGGATGGCCGGCAGCTCCAGAGGCACATGCGGCCCCTCCACCACCACGGGCACCTCCAACCACCACCCGCCCTGCCTCCGTCCACCCGAGCAAGACCGATGGGTGCCGAAGAACGGAGGGAATGTCGCAGGCTATTCGCAGGCTAGAGCACAGCCGGCGGCGGCTCGGGATCGAGCACAGCTGTGAGACACCCAGTCGATGAGGGAGGTATACAAGAGCAGATCTCGTTAGCCGGCACTGCGTGCGTCATGCCCGTGTAATTGGCACCTGGACACCCCCAACTTCCGCCCACGACTGCAAAGCCCTCCTCTTTCTACACCACACACACCGTCGCTGCGCTTGCGAGAGAATTCAGAAACGGCCCGTCGAGCCTTTGCAATTGCTGCCGCTGCTCGGATTGGAAACCAGACGCCGCAGCGAGCGAGCCGGACAAGAGGTACGTCATAGGCGCGACGAGGCTCGCTCGGATATACCCCCAGCGTCGTTGACACGTGAAAGCCTCAGAGCCCGGCAACGACCCCATCGTCCGCGACGCCGAACCCGCCATCGGCTCACGCCAGGGCATTTCATCTCTCGTCCTCCCGGAAGATCGATCTTTCCCATCTCCTTGAACACCCTCCGCTTCACCCTTCGCCTCCCCCGCTCGTACACCACCGCATCCACCACCATGGCCACCACCGAGACCATCCTCCAGGGCGTCACCGTCCTCGGCAAGGTCGACGATGCCCACCGCAAGATCCTCACGCCGCAGGCCCTCGCCTTCCTCGCCCTGCTGCACCGCTCCTTCAACGCCACCCGCAAGGGCCTGCTCGAGCGCCGCAAGCTGCGCCAGGCCGAGCTCGACCGCGGCGTGCTGCCCGACTTCCTCCCGGAGACGCGCCACATCCGCGAGAATCCCACCTGGAAGGGCGCTGCGCCCGCCCCGGGGCTCGTCGACCGCCGCGTCGAGATCACGGGGCCGACGGACCGCAAGATGGTGGTCAACGCGCTGAACGCGGACGTGTACACGTACATGGCCGACTTTGAGGGTGAGTTTCGTGTCCCTTGCGGAGTGTGATGCACAAACGTCTCGATATGCCGTCTCGGCGAGGGAATGGCGGCACCAGAGACGAGGCTATCCGTGACGGAATCGGCTGGCATGTGCACGTCGAACTCGACACGACGCTGACGACGGTGCAGACTCCAGCGCCCCAACTTGGGAGAACATGATCAACGGCCAGGTCAACCTCTACGACGCCAACCGCCGCCAGGTCGACTTCAAGCAGGGCACCAAGGAGTACAAGCTGCGCACCGACCGCAAGCTGCCGACGCTCATCGTGCGCCCCCGCGGCTGGCACCTCGAGGAGAAGCACCTCGTCGTCGACGGCGAGCCCATCTCGGGCGGCCTCTTCGACTTCGGCCTCTACTTCTTCCACAACGCCCTCGAGACGCAGCGCCGCGGCTTCGGCCCCTACTTCTACCTGCCCAAGATGGAGAGCCACCTCGAGGCCCGCCTGTGGAACGACGTCTTCAACCTGGCCCAGGACTTCATCGGCATGCCGCGCGGCACCATCCGCGGCACCGTCCTCATCGAGACCATCCTCGCCGCCTTCGAGATGGACGAGATCATCTACGAGCTGCGCGACCACAGCTCCGGCCTCAACTGCGGCCGCTGGGACTACATCTTCAGCACCATCAAGAAGTTCCGCCAGAACCCCAACTTCGTCCTGCCCGACCGCTCCTGCGTCACCATGACGGTGCCCTTCATGGACGCCTACGTCAAGCTGCTCATCCAGACGTGCCACAAGCGCGGCGTCCACGCCATGGGCGGCATGGCCGCCCAGATCCCCATCAAGGACGACAAGCAGGCCAACGACAAGGCCATGGAAAACGTCCGCGCCGACAAGCTGCGCGAGGTCCGCGCCGGCCACGACGGCACCTGGGTCGCCCACCCGGCCCTCACCGCCATCGCCAACGACGTCTTCAACAAGCACATGCCCACCCCCAACCAGCTCTTCGTCCGCCGTGAGGACGTCAAGATCGGCCAGAACGACCTGCTCAACATGAACGTCCCCGGCGGCATCACTGAGGACGGCATCAAGAAGAACATCAACATTGGCCTGGGCTACATGGAGGCCTGGATCCGCGGCGTCGGCTGCGTGCCCATCAACTACCTCATGTGAGCCAGCCCCCGAGCCGACTGAGTCCTCCTTTGGAAAGTAAAAAAAATCAAGGGCTCTTTGCTAACACACACAATAGGGAGGACGCTGCTACCGCCGAAGTCTCCCGCAGCCAGCTCTGGCAATGGGTCAAGCACGGCGTGTCCACCTCCGAGGGCAAGAGGGTCGACAAGGCCTACGCCCTCAAGCTCCTCAAGGAGTGCGCCGACGGCCTCTCGGCCAAGGCGCCCAAGGGCAACAAGTTCCACCTGGCCGCGCAGTACTTTGCCGGCCAGGTCACGGGCGAGGACTACGCCGACTTCCTGACGACGTGAGTGTTTTTACCCGCCGCCTTGCACCCCCCACCCTTTTTGTTCATGTATGAAAAACGACGACGAGGATGTACATGCTGACGGCCTTGGCAGGTTGCTATATGACGAGATCACGCAGGTGGGATCCCCCAGACCGGCGTCGAAGCTGTAACGAGAGAGGACAAAGTGCCAAGAAGGATGTTGCGTGTTACGATTCGTGCCATGGCCCTGCAAAGTTGGAGTACTTGTTAGCTATTTGTTTCAGTTGAGGTGGATGATGCCCGGTTGGTGGCAGGTTGTGCCTAGCTGATCTGTCGAGATTGATGAACGGATGGCACCTGATTCTGCTACTTGATGTATGAAGGTACCCTCTCTGTACGTATGAAAGATCCATTCACAGACCTTGCAATGCGGCCCCTCGTGTCCATTTCAGCTCTTTGCCTTCATCGCCAAGGATGCGTGGTTTGTTGTTTGCTGCCTGGGCACTGGCCCGTGACAAGTCCCAACCAGGCATCGCCTTCTGCCAAGGCTGCCGCCGGTCGATGCCGAGAAACCGCAGAAAGCGTTTTGGCGAGAGCCGACGGAGAAGGCGATGTCTCTGGCTTTACGCTCGACATTTCGCAAAGCAGGAGTCGGCACTACTCGGGAAGCCAGCACATAGCGGTCCTGCTGAGCGATGTGGTCGTGTTGGATACGGCGACAGCCACCACACGACACCACGACACCACGACACCACACGACTCCAAACTCCCTACGCCACCACCGGCAGTCAACCCGGTTGTACCTTCAACGGGCATGACATCCGTCTCCCGAGCGTCTATGAAGGCGAGTCTAGACTCTCCTATTCCACCCTATGCTAGAGCCATCTCCGTCGTCCACTCCGCTATTTTCGCCCCATCTCTTCGACAGTAGACAGGTGCTGGGGCTGGCGACGCCCGTCACACGCCGCGCGCCCGCGACGATGCGGCGGAGACGCTGGCCTCGGCGCAGCGCTAAAGAACGCCTTCAGCAACGGCTGGTCCGGCCTGCAGCCGTCAGTCGGGAGAGGCGACGAAGCCCTGCCACGAGGCCCCGGCAGGGACCAACCAGCCGGCGCCGGGCGCGGAACGTTCCTGGATGACCGTGGCAGGGAAAAAAGCAAGGAAGGGCCAGCTCTCGAGAGGGATTGGCACCGGGAGCCAAAAGCAACGACCGCAACGGGGGGGACTCGCAAGTTGACGGCACGCACACACCATCTGTCTGCCCTGGTCGGTTTGCGACGTTTTCTTCCCCAAGACTTACATGCCCCCCCCTCTAGGAACGAGCGTGCGACAACGGGCTCTGCTGCAGTGAGGTCTTGTCTGGGTGGCCTGTGTCTGCATGCCGGCTCTGACACATGCTGCATCTCCAACCAGGGGGCTTGCTGGCAGCCGCATATTGTAGGAAGCTCTCCGACCACGCGAATACGCCGTCCAGTTGGGCGCACCCCATTGTCGAGGAGAGCAAATGTCTGTCTCAGGGGACGCGATTTGGCCGCAGGGGTCGGCATTCTCGCGTGGCATCTCGCCCTGATCCAAGACTGGACACTGGTCCAATAAGCACAACCACCAATCGTCGTGGGGCACGCGGACTGCTTGATGAACGGGGGCATCTGCGGCTGAGATGTGATGACCGACGAGACAGATTCTACCATGCCAGTTGGCCCCGTATGGTACTGGTAGTTCGTCCCTTCTCGCCCATAACGTCTGTCGAAACGGCGGGCAATGCATGAAGTAATATCAAGCAAGCCATAACCAGGGGTAGTGGAACAGTAGCTTCTCTCTCCCCTTGCCGGCCCGTGAGGACGGGATTGCTGTGTTCCGGAGCCTCTTCTCCTATAGTGCTTCATGTACTAATGGCTGCCCGATCCGTCGGCTTTGACTGAGTCGACAAGGAACTCTGGGGTACAGAATGCCACGAGCAGCTTGTTCTTGTCCGGAGTCCGTGGCCGAAGGTACGGAGAAGGCAAGACTGGCCTGTGTTCGTGCACCAAGGTACGAGTAGTCTGTACTTTGCACGGGCATTTTCATCTCATAGAAGATCGACACAAGGATCGGATGTGATGGGCTTCCGCGTCGGCAGTGAAAGGAGATCATCATTTGGGGAGGCGGCGTGCCACGGCCTACTGATCCGTGGCTGCTTTCCACACCGGCCTCTGTGCCTCCGGAGCAATCCGTTCCTGCACGTGTGCCAACAAACAATCCAGTGATATCAAACTGAAAACAAGGAGTTGCAGCATGAATACGGAGTACGAGTACTGTACGAGTATTCGTCCATACTCGTAAGTCTCTCATGGCCCCCTCACTAGGTCCTTGATCGTTGAGGTGAGATTTCAAAAGCGGGTCAAACGACACCCCCAACCCTTGTTCATCTGTCGCCCATCCCCAGGAGCTCCTCCTGCGAAACCAAGGGGCCAAGACGCCACTCCACGTGCGAGGAGGGGCCTATCGTCCGCTTCACCAAGAGAACTGCGACTGTACCAAGTCCAGTACGCGGGCCTGGTCGCCGAATTTTCGCTGACTCTAGTCGGGCTTCTGGTAGTGTGAGGACTTGTGTGCAATGGTTCGGACCGAAGACGTCCTCGAAGACACGAAGGACTCCATCATGCTCGTAAACGCCCGCGGCCAAGGGCCACACGACCCGGCAGTGTCGGCATGGTTAAGGTGTGGCCGGGACAAGGAGCTGACAAGAGATGAGATTTGATGGTGGAGGGCCCGTGTGGAGGACGTGCAGTCCCCGTCCGACGTCGTCGCCGATGTTGCACGACATGCCAATCATGCAGGCCTGCCAATCCACCTCAACGGGGACGAGGGAGGGGCGGGCGACGAACAGCCGCAGAAACCGGGGAGGCTACCCTGGCTGGCGCTGGCGGCAACAGGGGCCTGGGGCGACGATGCTGGACTGACATTGTTGGTCCCGAGGGAATGGAATCGCAGCGGCATGTTGGCCTGCCCGACTCCAATGAGCGGCGCCAGCGTTGACTTTTCTTGCTGCATCCAGGATGGCTGTGCGACAAGGCCCACCACGGCCCCATTTCGTGCAACAAAGTCGTGGTGTTGAAGCGTTGAGGCCAGCCACCCGTAGGACAAGGCCAGGCCTTGGCCAGCAAGGTCAGGCAGGTTGCAGCTGGGTACGGAGTCCTCGTGCTCCGTACCTCGACGTGATCAGTTTGTATGTCTCGTAGCCTAGCTAGTTGCAGATAGCGCAGAGTTCGCATTCAGCCGCGGTCTTTGATGAGGAGGCCCCGCAAGAGGCGCCGCGGCGCTGAGGTTGCCGAATAGGATTGACTCAAACCGTCCCAGTGGCCTGGGACTACGCAGTACCTTGTACGAGTACGGAGTCCAAAGTATCACCCGTCCGTCTTGACGCTTGACGCTTGACGCTTGACGCCGCGAGGACATAGCCATGCCTGGTTGGGTCAGGCCCGTCAGGTTGAGTGGTTCTAGACGGCCCCGACCTCGACATGCAGCCAAAGATTGAACATACCGCAGAGCACCCAGTGCTCATAGCGGAGTCGTAGCTTTGGCTGGCTAAAAGATACGTCGGAAGAGCGGCCTTGTCACGTTAGTGACTTCCAATCTCGGACAGAGGATAGCCTACTTCGTAAGCTGGCCGCATGGAGACAAATGGCCGATGGCCCTTTCTGGGACACGCCCGGGGCATTTCGCTTCCGCCGTGCAACGCGGGCTTCACCTGGGATCTCGTGAGACTCTTGTGTAGCCGGCCGAACGGTCAAGACATCTGGGAGACGTAGCGTAGCACAGGTACGAAGTACGGACCGGGTAGACGAATGGCCGGACTTGGGTGAGGCACTCAATGCACCCAATGCAGACACATGACATGTCGTCTGTGAGGCAAGAGAGATGGAGCTGATGCCTAGGTACGGAGCTCGGAGTACGGACTACGAATAGTGTGGTTGATGTTTGAGGGGACATTCTCTCGTATGAAGTACGAGTACGAACAAAGTACAGAGTACGTACTTGCCAGCCCTGGCCTTGGCATTGTTTGCACGGGAAGGCATAACCGTCGCTGGTCTTGGCAGCATCGAAGTCACTTGCTCGAGGTAGATTGACGATGCTGCCTGCATCCGCACCTGCCTCAGCTCGCCCACTGGGGGTTGCCGTGCGACCTTCCCACTCAGGGTCTCACCGCCCGTCCTCGACTCCGCGAATCGTAACCCCCATCACCAACAAGGCAGCTTTCCAGCAACAACCCAAAAGGCCAGATGGTGAAATTTCTGCGCGACGACATCTGTTGTCGACCTCGTTGGTTGGTTGTCGCCGCATCCTCTTGGTACTCCTAGCCCCTTCTCGTGCACAGCGAACGCTCCTGCCTGCGGACATGAACCAACGACATTGGCGGGACCGAGTCACCAAAGCATCCCACATCCCGGTCGACGGGCCCAAACGCGCGTCGCTACGAGGATGCGCTTACGTTGTGCCACGGAGCATTACTTGTATCTTGCATGCTGGTTCCTAAGCCTAAGCTCGCCGTGCCGAAAGCCCGCACTCGCTGGGCAAGAGGCGTGACTGAGATTGGCCACGCGTTGGTTGCTCCCTGTTGGTGCTGTGATCTTGATCTTGATCTGCAACACAAGACCGCAACTAACTGAAGCCCAGTCGGCACTTCCAACACAGTCTTCGTCGAGAGCCATGTACGAAGTACTTCGTACTCACTACAATTTCTGTACGAGTACAATGACGGCCTGCGGCGCTGCAGGCGCACCAGAAACTGCCGCCCAGGGGCCCCCAGCACGGCTGTCGTCCAGCCTTTGACAGCACCCCAGCACGCGGGCAACGGGCGATCGTTGTGGCTGCTTCCCAAAAACGCCAAACCCCAGACCCAGATACAAGGGACGCGGTCCCATCCCCTCTTGGCCTTGGCTTTCTGGCGGTGGCGGTAGGATTCCGAAGCCTCACTGTCCGTGCATGGGGCTGACCGTTGGTGCGCGACTGGATGTCACTCGACTCACACGTATGGACGCTCACCTGGCAGCGAACCATGACAATCAAATGTGTCCGTGTCGACGCTGCGAAGAATACTCGTACTCCGTACACGGTCGTCGGTTCCGAGCAAATGACCATTGGCTAAAGCACCGCAGCTTAAGATGAGGCAAAGTTCGTTGCCATCCAAGTAACTGTCTTGGTTGGTCGACTCCCAACTCGACATCGTGCAGCCATACTAAAGTTTTTGAGTTTGCGCCACTGCAACCGTCTGCCGTGGCCGCTCTAGAGAGATCGCCGTGCGCAGTCCCGTAAGTTGACGCGATCTATGGCCGTTCATCAAGGGATCGTACTCTAGCCAGTGCCGGCGCCGCAATTGACGCCATCAACGGAAAGCAGCCACGCGGTCTACGACCCAGAACCTCACTAGTCGGCGAGGCTCTAGCCATGATTGTACCGGAATACATCTGATTTTGGAAGAGGTGGTGATAAGACGAAACTGGGCATCAATCATTCGTCAGTCGATTTGACAATGGACGGGGTAATGGCCCCGCAACGCTCTCCATTTGCACCCCATCCCTGTGCCTTCAATGAATGACCTGGACTCACAGAGGCTGGCGCTATAATATCTGCCAGAACGCACTCCGTAGCTGAGAGCTCACTGCCAGGTGGCAAGCCCAACGAGGGCGGTGCCGACTCAGCACACCGACACGAACCCGCTCGCTCATCATTCAAGGCACCCTCGTCTAGCATTGTCCGGGACTGTCAACTGTTCCCCGCGCGGTTGGAACAGAGACTCTCTCCACAGTTAAGCCTCTTTTTGATTAGCTGCCACGGGTGAGGCGGATGAGGCAGAGGAGGCGTCGGCGTCGCTCGACAGCCGCAGCGCGGAACATACCGTGCTGGGCGCGCAGCCACCGTCGCATGATCACGCTACCGGCGCTTGTCATGTCGGCGTCGTCCTTGCTTGATATGGGATGGTGTGCAGTTCAACGGAGAGAGCAATACTAGTCCGAGTACGAGCCAGGAGGGGACGCCAAACACACGCCGTGGTGGCTGTTACAGAGCCAAGTACGACTGGCGTCGATACCTCGCCGATTGTGGGGGAGGGACCTCACGCATGCCGGCAATCAACAACATACGAGTACAGTATGAGTACACGACTCCGTGCTTCTGCTCCGGCCAATGCCACGGTGCCTGCGAGGATGGCCACCGAGTTCTGAGACGGGCAAGGCCCTGGGGGTAATTATGGGGAGCAACCTTCAGGTATGCGGGCCAGTGTCTATGAGTACTCACCAACATCAAACGCACGCTGTTGAGGTTGATGCGGCACATTTTGCGCGGCCGGCTCCTCTCCTTGATCTCATATCCGCCGATCCTGCCTTTCCCAGGGTTTCTCCTTCGTGGATCCATCGTTCCCCTGAGCCGGAAGGACGGCTGAATGAGTAACGGGGCTTGCTGGCACACTCTCCAAAATCTATTCACCACTCCGTACAATTAGAATCATTTCGGGTAGCCGGCTGTCCTGAGTTGCTTGGGGTGATTCTTGTTCAACGGCACACCCCTCCACCTCCAGCGCCAATCCGATATCTGGGACCCCCGCAGCGCCTGCAATGCACCACACACCACCATTGACGCTTTTCATTAGCACTTTGACCGAATGGCGACTGCATGTGCTAACAGAGGAGACAATGTTTGTGAGCCATTTCCTAAACATCGTCCTTGCCATCCCTGTCTTGTCCATTGCACAGCTGAATCGCGGCTCCGGCAGGCATTTGAGCTACACTGACCCTACGGAGTAATTCCTCATCAGATCGGGACTCGAGACCAACAAAGCAAGTAGGGTCGTGGGCACATGGCGATCGAGACTCTTCGCGGAACATGTACTTTGCATCCCTCAAGTGACAGGCGGGCAGGTGGGCAACACGGCTAAACTGGAGTTAGTGTTACGCCGTTGAGGACATCTTCGCGTTGTGCTGGTGGGCAGTAGTGTTCATTCGAACTAAAAAGGCGAGTCGGGTCCACAGGGAATGAAGCACGCAGACTCTGAGACCTGTCATGTCGGGACGGGCACCATCGTGCCTGAGGCGTCGGAGGCCAACAATGGGTACAGAGTGACAGGTCATCGCAAGCCATGAGGACCGACCAAACGGCTTTCCAGCCCTTTCCGAATCAGCGGAAGCGAAACATGAAAAGAAAAGCCACACCTCGATCCCTCCATTTTCGAACGGGCGGCGTGGACGATCCCGCGTGGTGCCCGCATGGTTCAAGTCATGTTCTAGTAGAACCATTGAAAGGGCTTCGTACTAATAGCAGGAGGCTAGAGAGGGCCAGAAAGGGGCGCCATATTGGTGTCTAGCCCATGCCTTTTCGCAGCCTTTCGCTCGTTCGTCTCAATGAGCTCCCTGGACATTAGGGGGACTGCCGCCTCTGGCCTTTGTGCATTCTCCGGGGATCAACACCTCACGCCTTCGGAAAACTCAGCCCAGCGGCGAGCAAAGCTAATAATACTCAATAACGGTCTAGGGTCGACGAACGAGTGAGGTGGGTGTGGTCCTGGGCAGCGGGTCGCCTGTCGGAGAGCACCCACTTTGGGCCACGGCTCCTCTGTCGATTTATCAATTGTCTCGCTGGTGATTGCGTGGCCAAACTTGCTAGCTCACCTGTTGGCACTACATCACGAGCTTGCTTCTTCAATCCTCAGAACGCTGAGACGGAGGCCCCGATCAGGCCCTCTTCATTAACACACAGAATTCGGGGAAGCCGTATGAACAATGCTGCGCTATCCAGACGCAGTTTAAGTGGCACAATACCTCAACAGGGGGTCGGCAGGTATTGAAGCATGGGGACGTGCTTCTCTGCGAGCCAGGGTTCCCCCAGAAGCAGATCATCTCACCCCGATCCCATTGGGCACATTTGGGAACAGAGCTGACCCTACTAGCCAGATCGAAACAAGGGTGTTGAAGCTGTTGGGGAGGACAGTTATCTTGCACTCAGCCGAGGAGGACGTGAGCATAGCGAAAGAGTGAGAAAGGACGCAGAATGTGCGCCGCACACCCCCCCTTTTCTTGCAATGACATTCCAGTCGGAAGGTTCGCTATCAATTGCAGCATAATAGCCGCCGCGACTGAACGGCGGGCTAACCACGGGACTTGATGGCGACAGCCAGCCAGATGGGCCATGCGGCTGAGTCTATAAACGCCTCGCTCCATGTTCCCAAGTGTTGGGTCGGCATGGCTGAGCTTATCCGTGAATGGCGGCGGCTGATGGCGCTGGGGCATCTGCTCGGAAAACGCCCACGGGGTCATCACAGGCGCCGGCGGTAACAGGATGGCTTTTGGCGACGGAGGACCTGGCATGGGTCTGTCTGGGGGGCGCGGTAGTGCAGGATGGAGCAACGCCGCAACGGCAGGGATCGCGCTGATGGGTGAGCCTCTCCCTTGCGGCCCAAAAGAAGGCTGGACTCCGGTTGACGGGTTACAGTAATATTGGGAATCGTCGAACCTGTGATTCGGGAGGACCTGCTGCAACAGGAGGACGGCTCTGCGATCTCGTCTGGGGAATGGCGCACGACGAATGCGCTCCATAGCACGTTGAAAGCGACGGTCGAGGCCGAGTTGATGCGTACAAACCGTACGACCGATTCTTACACAGACCAGGTGTTCGGCAACGCCAGTGGGCCTTGCAGTGGGCTACGGACTAGGTTCATCCTGTCTGCACCGCTTGTTGTCGTCGTTGACCTCAGTCTAGGGGTACAGATGGGTTCATAGTGCCACTGGGCCCGAGACACGGCGTCAACGAAGTTCTTGTTGACAAGGTGGAATCGATCTCTCCCGCGGCCAGGCGGTGCATTTCCTCCTTGAGAATCAACGAACACTTCGGGGACAATGGGCAGCCCGGTCCTGAATCAAAACAGCCTTGTCGCCCGGAATGACAATGTGATTTGGTCATGTCCCCTTGGGACTGAACTGCGAAGCTTGCTGCGGGCCAAGAAGGGAAAAGTCGGGACGACCCTGCGTCTGTCTCTCATCTTCCATTTCATACATGCTCCCCCGCGCTCCAGAATACCGCAGTGAGGCAGCTCCAAGCTCCTTGTGAAGGACAGGAATATGTCTAATAAGCTGCATACCCGGGCTGGCCAGTGTTGAAGTTGAACGACCACAGGAGCGGAGCCGAAGTGAGATGCGCGGCTACACGCACCGCATCCCCCCCCTGTCGAAGTCATCTCTGACGTTGACTTCGGATATTTGACTGGCGCGGGCTCTTGCAGGCGTGTCTCCGAAGATTTCACGGCCGACTCTCTGCCCTCACTCGCCCGAGCATTGCTCATTCATTCACTCCGGGCTGGCCTGCCCAGCGGTCGCGAGCTTATTGATCCTCTCGTCTCCTGAACGGCAGCGTGGCCGATTTCTCCCAGCCATGCGGCCTAGACTCGATCTGCAATACGTTCTGGGTTGGAGGCGTGTGTGGTAAGGCTCTGGGTGCGCCGCTGAGGGCATGCGTCTCTGCCACCCGCACCCTCGTCAGGCGCAGATCTGCTGGCTTGCTTTTCGTGTCGCAGCGGCCTGCGGTCCGTCGAGCACCCCCGTCCTTTGGAGGTGATTCACAGTTATACGGGATCAGCCCAATGTGATTTTATCGTCTCTTCCTTGTCGCGAGATGCCGACATAGGGACGAGAACGAGAGGCCAAACAGGGGGGCGTCAGACGGGCGAGCCACCTGAGCTGCGTCCCGGTTCGTTCAGACCTGGAACTTACACGCACATACGAGCACACGGGCATCCGTGTCAGGCCTGCTTCATCCGGCCACCCCTGCCACGGACGATTGGACTCGTACGAACAAGTGCTTCGCACGAGCACCATCAAAGGGCAGGGCAGGCTTCTTCCTCCTCTTCCGGTGTCGCATGACAAGCATGGGGCTGCCGCGGGAAGGGGGGACATCGCGCAACATTCCTCTCCACCGTCCGCGCATCGATGAATCTCAAGGCAGCAGATGCGCGAGCTCGCTTCACCCTCTGGCCGTGCGTCTGTCAATGATTCGGGAGGTCGCTGCTGGCCTATCCATCCGGTGGCTGATTCCATCCCATCAAGGCACTCCACAGAGCCCACACGCCCGGGGCTGGAGTGGGCACCCATCCATCCACCCATGGCGACCCCCTCTGCGTTCTCCCACACCCCCCGGACCCGTCGAGAGCTCCATCCGTCAAGAGTGCGTTCTGCGCTTTGGGGGGGAGGCGAGAGGAGAGGAGAGAGAGTGTGTCTTGTGCCTGCAGCACAGCTGCTTGGCCTCTGGCAGGCCCCCATGCCCCCCTCCCCAATCCAATCCAATCCCCGACCATCCCATCCCATCCAAATCCCAGCAGACAGGCCCGGCTGGCTTGCTTCGTCCCAGGTCCAGGTCCAGGCCTGGGGCAGCCCACCCCTGGTCGGTCGAGTCGCCATCGCTGGGTCCTCTTCAGCCCTTCCGAGCTAGTGGCTTGTAGTTTGGGCTGGCTGTCATGGATGGCTGCTGGGTACCCGTACGAGCAGTCCGTTGCGGACTATGTACGGAGTACGGACTACGAGCACTAGAGATCCCGTCGCAGCATGCCATGCCATGCTCTGCCCCATCCAAGACGCTAGCTCAAAGGACGCACCCCCGGCACAAGAGAGCAGCTCGACTGCGGTGCCAAGTTGCGTGTGGGCTACCTCCGTAGAGCGTACCCCCAAGGGGAGAGAGACAAGGACCCCGGGTGACGGGGAGAGATATATACATTGCGCGTTGCTCTTCGTTGGTCGGGGCGCAGAGATAGAGAGACAGACGCGCTCACACGCCATCCGTGAACGACACCGTCGACCGCAGCACTCGAAGCTCTGCCGAGTAGAGGTCGAGAGGCGTCCGACGAACCTTATTACCGACTGACCTCTCTGTCTGCGCTTCCGCTGACTTCCGGCGACGGCGACGGGCGACGGGCGACGGCGACGACCACCCGCACCTGATAGGCAGACGTACGGCGCTGTGCCTATTGCAGCATCTTCACGTTCAGCCAGCACAGCTACGCAAGAGGTGGTGGTGCGCGCGCCTCGCTTTCACTTGCCCGTGCTCTGCGCAAGTGGGCTCCTGAGCCTTTAAGCTTTGGACCTTGACGACTGGAGTCCAGGCGGCACCAATCTCGCCGCTCATCGATCCGTCCTCGCCTGACTACTGCCTGGAACTCGGCGGCGCAAGACGCCTTGTGCAGTGGCGGCGAACCGGAGAAAAGGTGTATATTAAGAGAGACAAGCTTTGGTCCCGCTCGTCTTTATTTCGACTGAGGCTGCCCGGCTGCCAGAGACCCAGAGCAGAGACCAGAGCAGAGACCATCCATTCCATCTTTGCCGGCCTGCTCCCTACGAGGACGCACGTCGAACAGCAAGCCCCTCCAGACGCCGTTCCCGGAAAGGCACCCAGACATACCCATACATATTCGTACCCATTCGACACTCCCGTCAGCCAGCAGCCACGGCCTGAGGGACCTGCAAGCCTCTTTCCTGCTCCTCGCAGCCGACCGCGAACGGCTGGAATTTCTCTCTTCATCCTCTCTCCTGCCCCTGGAGCTGCTGCCGCGTCGCCCTTTCGCCAACAGCCAGACGACGCCGGCGGAGACACACCCTCCCTGCGTGAACAGCATCGACGAAATCGCCTGCACGGCAATTTTTTTTTTGCCTGCTCCGGAATTGCTCTGCTCTGCTCTGCACCGCACTGCTCTGCTCGCCACTGCACGAGGGCCTAGACGAATAGAGCGTGGCGCGCGACGACGCAGCCCGGCCAGAACTTATTAACCACCCTCACCACGACCCGCCTCGTCTACTCGTGCTCTCTCCCACCACCGCAACGAGCAGACCCCGTCCTCGTCCTGCTACCTCGCTCGCACCATAACTGCTCGGCAAGCCATCCCAGCCAGTGCTACACAGCATTGGACCAACCCGTTCTCCTCGTCCACCTCCATCCCCCCCTCTGCCGCTGCTCTGCCACGCATCTCGTCGACCCGTCGACGCAGCGCCGCCGACAGACACGACTTGAACCGACGCCCAAGTCGAAAGGCTCGTGGCTCTGCCATCAACGGTCAGGACGGAAAAGGGTCCTCTGCTAGCGGTCGAACCAGGTTCAGCCTCCCGATTTGGCGCAATGGAGAACTCGAGCTTCTCGTCTCGCCGCGCCGCCGCGGGCTCCTTGCCTGCCTTCTCTCTGCCTCCCCCCAACGCCTCGGAAGTTCCCAGTATGGCCCTCCTCACCAACCACGTCCCCCGCTCTTCATCTCCGTTTGGCTTCGTGTCTTCCGGGTCTCTGACCTCGTCTCCAGGAGCCGGCGACGGCCTCAGCCCCAGCCTGTCGAGCGTCAACACGGCCAGCTCGCAGGGCTCGCAGGCTCACACCAACCTCCAGTACACATACAGCGGCGGCCAGGTCCACGGCGGGTGGCCCACGCCCGGCAGCTCGTCTTATCATGTAAGCTCTGCGGCACACGCCCAGCAGCCGTTGGGCCAGTCTCCCTACGGCGGGCGCACCTCCATGTACGGGCACCAGCAGCAGCAGCCCAACATGGGCTATGGCAACCCGCGAAGCTCCCAGTCTCCCGCCACGGGAGGAGAGGGACTGCCGGCGCCACCGTACGAGAGCGTGCACCAGACCTTCAGCACCCCCATCCCCGGCGGCGGCGGCGGCGGCGGCGGCCAGGACGGCCACCACAGCATGTCGCCGAGCCAGGGCACACACGGCGGCGCCATGCTGACGGGCCATAACTCTACACAGGCTCCACCGCCGTCGACGGCGCCGGCTCCCGTCGACCCCTACTCGCACTCGAGAGCCTCGAGCAACCCGAGCTACTACGCCGTCTCGAGCCAGCCCCAGCAGTCCAGCTTCCCCTCGTACGCGCCTCACTCACAGCACTCGCCGACGAGCACCGGCCCGGGATCTCGCATGGGCTCCATCTCGAGCCAGCCTCCGCACCCGAGCATGGGCCCGCCGCCGGGGTCCTACCGGCCGTACGGCGCCTACCAGCACATGCCCCAGACGATGAACGGACCCGTCATGTCCAACATCCACCAGCCCGGCTCCCAGATGGCCGTGATCCCGGGCATGGGAATGCAGCAGGCATACGGCGGCCACCCGCTCATCTACGGCCACCACAGCCAACCCCAGCAGCAGTCTGAGCGGCCTTTCAAGTGCGACCAATGTACGCAGTCGTTTAGCCGGAACCACGACCTGAAACGCCATAAGCGGATCCACCTGGCTGTCAAGCCCTTCCCTTGCAACTACTGCAGCAAGAGCTTCTCGCGCAAGGATGCCCTCAAGGTCAGTGCTTTTCCCCGCGCCTGGGCACAGCCCACTAACAGCCTCGCAGAGACATCGCCTGGTCAAGGGCTGCGAGAACAAGAACAACGAGAACGCCGGCGGCGACGGTGCGGCTGCGGGAGACCGAGGCGGCGACGTCGACGACGACGGTTCCTCAGCCGGCAAGGAGACGTAAAGGAGAGGGGAGGGGGGAAAAGCCACGGGGTCAACAGCACCGCGCAGACGACGACACGCAAACACCACATAACGCAAGTATTTTTTGATTACAAGCAACACCGAAGTTTGGCGGGCCACGGCGAACCAGGCACCGACAGGATTGGGACACGGGGGCATTCGGCGTATTGGAAACTGGTTGAAGGCCCCCTCGCACCGGGAGCACTCGGTCGACTTTTTTCGAGGGGAGATGGGCGGCAACCGGGGCCGCGCATTGGCGAGACGAGGGTGCATGGTACTTTGTTCGTTTGTCTGGACTAAGAGAAGATTGGGGTCGGTTTCGATACCACGGACGGACCGGGGAGGGTTTGGCTGACGTTACGGTTTGCCCTCATGGGGGACACGGGGATCTGATTAATTGCGCCGGGCCGGGTTTGGGACACGGGCAACGACGGGCCCCCTTTTCCACGGGAAAGGGAAGGGAAGGGGTTGGCGTTGCGTCTGGTCCGATACTCTTTGGGCTCGGGGACCACTGTACTTGTGCAATGCTTGTAGAAGTTTTTTTTTTTTTTTGGTTTACACGTTTTTGTTGAGGAAAG
>JALHCC010000373.1:0-15321 GCA_024340765.1 Tolypocladium cylindrosporum | reverse complement strand
GGGCAGCGCCGGGGCCGGGACGGGCGCGGTGAGCAGGGCGGCGGCGCCGGGGAGGGCGAGGACGGCGGCGGCGCCGAACGAGGTCCAAGCGCGGACGCTGCGGACATCCCACCAGAAGTGCCTGGCGTTGGGGTCGCGCAGGGGGAAGGAGATGGTGCGGACGAGCGAGGCGGCGGGGTTGGGCGCCGTGAGGAAGCCGATGAGCGTCGTCGACGGCGCGGACACGGCCATGGACGCCGTCTCGTCGGGGGAGGACGCCAGGCTCAGGGGCGAGGGCGCGCGGGGCGCGTAGGCCGCGTAGGCGAAGTCGGGCTGGGTGCTCGGCGGCGTCGAGGCCGGGGCAAAGGGCATCCGGCGGTACGTCGGGTAGCCGAAGCCGTCGACGGCGGCGTCGAGGCTGCCGCACGTCGAGGCGCGGCGGGACGGCAGGCCGTCGGGGAACAGCATCTCGGGCTCGGCGGAGAAGCCGTCGTGGGCGAAGCTCACGGACGAGCACAGCAGCGGAGCAGCATCGGCACGCCGGCCCTCCATGGAGCGGCCCGTGAAGGACGACATGTGAGCAAAGGCCATGCCGCTGAGCGTCTCGGGGTTGGTGTAGCTGCGGGCGTGGCTGGCGCGGAGGCTCCGCTCGGCAGCTGCCGGGGGCGGCGTGGAGCGCGTCTTCCGGACCCGGCACCGGCCGGCGGCGGCGGGGACCCGCGAGAGGTCGATCTCCTGGTCCTGGGAGCGGATCTTGGGCAGCAGGAGGGGCCCGTGATGGCGCACGGGGGGGCTGGCGCGGGGCGGCGTGCTGAGGCGGGTGCAGACCGAGTCGGGCGTGGACTCGACCGTCGACACGGCCGAGTACACGGAGGAGGCCTTGGAGGAGGAGCGGCCGTGGCGGCGGCCGTGGTAGGGGATGTCGAGCAGGGACGGGTCAAAGGAAAAGGAGCCGTCCATGGCGAAGCCGTAGGCGGGGGGCGGGGGGGTCGTGGGCGAGGGAAAGGTGAAGTCGAAGGCGACGTCGGCTTCCAGACTGAGAGGCACAGTCAGCGGCCCGGTTCAGGTCCTCGGGGAGGGGAGGGCGTGTAGAGACTCACGCAGACATGGCTGTGGTGAGGCGGTATTAGTGAGGGCGAATTAGGTAGACGACGCGGAGGCCAGCTCCAGCACGAGAGAACAAGTGAATTATGGCGATACGAGTGAGCGTGTAGGTCGAGAAGCACAGTCTTTCCAGAAGACGGTCGGCGACGGACGTGAGCAGCGGGCTACGCGGCCGACGGGTCTAGGCGAGCAAGGTATAGACAGCGGGAGGGCAATATCAACAGATGCGCGGGCGTCCCAGGGAGTACGTCAGGGACGAGGGGCCAGGCGAGGGAGGCGAGGGAGGCGAGGAGACGGGGTGGATGATTGGAAACGACGAAACCGAAGCGAGGACGCGGACGAGGCGGCCTTCTTATCCTCGCCCGCGGCGGAGCGACGACGACGAGTCCCTGGCCGCGCATGGCCCCGGCTGGCTGACGGAGGAGTGTTTCGCTGAAACGCGGGTCTCTCGCGGCGTGTAAGTCGGGATGGTGCCCCACCTCGGGGGGCGTTCTGGGGTCGGCCGGGTTGCTGCAGGC
The DNA here is from genome assembly GCA_024340765.1 of Tolypocladium cylindrosporum. Taxonomy (NCBI): domain Eukaryota; kingdom Fungi; phylum Ascomycota; class Sordariomycetes; order Hypocreales; family Ophiocordycipitaceae; genus Tolypocladium; species Tolypocladium cylindrosporum. The sequence goes on along the minus strand of JALHCC010000373.1, from coordinate 13,720 downwards.
GCGGGCCTCGTGAGTGGCCGGCGCCTCGGTGACTCATTTTTAGATGGCAGCCGCCGGCCGCTGAGTGGCTGTCGTCGTCGTCGTCGTCGAGACGTGGCCTGGATACCGTACGAGTAGCTCCATCGCGCGTGGTGGTTGTCGAGACGTGACGTCCATGTTATATCGCGCGCGCTGGTCGTCGAGACGCGACGTCCATCTATCGCGCGTGCTGGCCGTCGAGACGTGACGTCCATCTCTCGCGCGTGCTGGCTGGCCTCGTCGACTCCATATCTCGCGTGCGCGCCTCGGTTCCGCGACGGCACCGACTCGCCTCCTCGACCCAGCGCAGCCCTCGCCCGGTGGCGGTGAGACGCTCATCTCCGTAGCCGCCGCCGAGATGAATCCCCAAAGGCGAGCCTCGTCGTACCAGCGTCGCCCCGGCGGCTACGCCAGGCGCCCAGCGCAGACGGCGCCCGCCCCTTGCACGGTAGGCGCCCCCCCCCCGGGCCAAAATAGAAGAGCCCAGCGCACGGCGACGGTGCGACGTCGCAGCGGCGGGACGGAGCAGAGGCTGGACGCTCGCGGGCGCGTACGAGCATGTACTCGACGCCTCGCGCGCACTGATTGGCCCATCGCCACGCGCTCCTCCTCGGGCGACGCGCCGGCGCGGGACGAATCGAATGGCGCCGTCCGCGATCCCTGCAGACCAGGATGCGTCCCTGCAGACTAGGATGCGCTGGCTCTGGATGGCTGCGCCGCGACGTTTCGTTTCATCCCGACTGGCTGCTCGCGCGCGCGTTGGGCGTTGCTCGCGAAACGCCTGCCGGCAGCTGCCGTGCACTGCGGATGTGGGTGAGCAATGCACGCATGAACCCCGAGCATCCGCGTCCGCGCCCGTCTACCGGTGTCCCTCGCCTCTTCGTCGGGCAACAATATTACATGCATGCATACATACGTGCCCGGCAGGCTGCTCCGTATAAACATGTACATTGACTGGGAACCGCAGTCGGCCGCGTCCTGTCCCCGCCAGCCTCTCCTCTCTCCCATCTATAACAATAGACATGAACTTGTAAACCATCGCTCGCCTAGCAGCGCCGAGGACGAAACAAACGGGGAAACGGCCAGGCTGAATGCGATCGGCGGTCCCGAGCGCCTGGCTCCCGCAGTCCGGTGTCGCGAACCAACACGTCTCCCATCTTCTGTGTGAAGCAGGCGCCGTCCTCGTGCATCCAACGTGCAGCAGATCGGCTTGGTCCATCCCACAAGCCGCCTCCCATCCAGCAGTCCTCGCCGTCGTCGCCCTGCATGTGACACGCGAGCCTTCACACCACCGCGCCGCTTCCATTCACCTCGCTCATCGGACGCCCATTCGCCTCGCTCGTCGGACGCCCATTCGCCTCGCCCGTCGCCGTCCGCTCGGCCGCTTCCCCGTTCTGCTCTGGCGACGGCACTGTTGGCCGTCTCCCCGTATCCTCGTCCGCGTCCGCGCCCGTGCCCGTCGCCGTTTCCGGGGCCTCGACTTTCCTGAGCGCCCGCATCATCCCGTCCAGCCTCATCCGCTCTTGGACCACCATCCCCCGCGCAAACTCGCGGATCGCGCGCCTGCCCATCTTCTCGTGCATGTCCTGCCAGCCTGCCAGCTCCGACGCCACCGTCTGCTGCGTGTACCGCAGCTCTCGGGACAGGTGCTCCGCCTCCTGGCGCGACTTTCGCGCCCGCTGCTCCTTGCCGTCTTGCATCCGTTGTCTCGTCTCGTCCAGCAGGCCCAGCGGCCACCGCGACGCTCGCCCCACCGAGTTCTCGTTCCTGTCCGCCTCCCTCTTGGCTGCCGTGATCTGGCTGATCAGCGTCGCCGGCCGGGACAGCGACGAGAGCATCGCCTGCACCGTCGACTGCACCGCCAGCAGCGTCGTGTGCAGCATCGCCTGCGGGCTCGACTGCGTCGGCGCCATGGCCCTGACGTAGGCCTCGAGGGCGCGAACGTGCGACCCTGGAATGTACTCGACCGCCGCCACTTGCCTGTGGAGCAGTACCATGGCGTCGAACAGATCTATGCAACCACAGTCAGCGTCCGTCGCCCAGTGTACCCGACCCCTTTTCCTGTTTCATGCCATGCTTACCGGATACCTTGAGCCCGACGCCGTTGGCTCTCCTCGTCACGCTCTTTGTCGAGTAGCTGACGCTCCGCACCATCTCTCGCGCGTGGTTGACGAACTGCTCCACCTCCCTCACGTCCTCCACCGGCTCGTAGTCCTCCTTGATCTTTTCCACCCTCGTCTCCACCTTGAGCTTGGTCCGCTGCTCCATCGCGTCCAGCTGCAGCTCCGGCACCAGGAAGAACTCCCAGAGCATCTCGTGCGTCGCGAGGCTCGGGTGGTTCAGCATGATGCGCAGGAACCAGTCCGTCTTGGCCTGGATGTCGCGCAGGATCGCCCGCGACGGCTTCGTGGGCAGCTGGAACGGCGACCGCGTGTCCGCCATCGACGGGATCCACGAAGCCGGGTGCTCGTCGGCCAGGAGGCGCGCGAGCTGCTCGAACTCGGTCAACGACCGCCGGCTCGTCGTCACCGTGTAGCTGTCGTGGTCCGTCGGTGCCGCCGACTTGAGCACGAGCCGCACGCTCCCGTCTTCCACGAAAAAGGCCCGCACGACGCCCGTGATGCGTCCGTCTCGCCCCGCCGGCATGCTGAACAGGCCCAGGTCGTCAATCTTGTTCCGCACGTCGTCGTCCTTGGCCAGCTCCACCGCCGTGAGCCCTCGCATCTCCCTCGCCGCCACGTCCACGCGAGGGTCGGCGAAGAGGCATCTCACCATGTCGTATCGCCCATACTTGCTCGCCACCATCAGCGCCGTGAATCGCTTTTCGTTCGTCGCGTTGACGTCCACGTCGCAGTAGTGCAGGATCATCATGGCCAGCCTCGGGTCGTTGATGATGTGCAGCAGCGTGTTCCCCTTGCCGTCGACGTGTTCGTCAATGTGCAGCGGCTGCCCGTCGTCCTGCGCCTCTCGCGCCACTCGCAGCCCGGTTTCGACCATGTCATAGTAGTCGGCGTGGTCGTAGGATCGGCACAGCGCAAACAGTGGCGTCTGGCCATTCTTATCTCGCTGCCGCCATGGTATTAAGCCGCCGATCCGGCCGATCAAGGACGGCGCGTGGAAGAGGTAGTGGCCGATGCTGCGGCCCCAGATGTCCTGTTGGCAGAGGTACTGCGCGAGCTGGTCGTGCGTGGCCAGGGAGCTGACGTGGTCCAGGATCAGCTCGGTCAGCTCAGCGTGGCCTAGTTGAATCGCGGCCCCGAGCAGCGTCGTGTCCTCGTTGTTCATGTCTTCCAAGACGACCCCCAGTGGATAATATCCTGAGAGGGTCAGGAGGTACCTGAGGGGCTCTGGCTGCTCGTTTTGGACCGCCATCATGAGCACCGACTCGCCGAACGAGTCGCTCGTCTGCGCCAATCTCTCTACCGACACGTCACCCTCGAGTGCGCTCCCGATGGTCCCGAGGCTCCCTGTGCGGGAGTGGAAGGATATTTCGGATCCGCTCGACAGGCTCCTAGTGTCCATCGCTACCTTCTTGATCCTCTTCACCTGAGGGAAATCCCCCACGCCATCGCCGTTCGACTGAAAGGGGAAGACGTGGCTGAGGCCCGAGCCGTGTGAGAATCGATCCGAGATGCTTAGCGCGAGGGAAGACCGTCTTGACGAGCCGTTGGCGAAGCTCCAGGTAAAGGACGGCCGCCGACTCCCCCTCGAAGACTCGTGAGTGCGGCTTTCGTCCTCGTCGCGGTCCTCGTGGTCGATAGCCGACGCGCTCGGTTCCATGATGTTCTTGAGGTCATTCATGTTGCCCGATTTGGTTGCGTCCCATAGTGCCTTGTTCCTCCTGCTCGCTCTCCGCAAGCCTGCCGAATCCACGGCAAGGTACGTGAGTACGGCCTCGAACGTGCTCAGCGCGTACCCCATCTCGCCGCTGTCCACGTCGTCGACAAAGATGAAGTTGCGCACATAGATGAGTCTGGCCTGGAGATTCCGAACCTGTGACCGAATGACGACGTACAGCAGAAGCGACACGAGGGTGTCGGCGTTGACAGTCATGATTGCCTTTTCGGAGGCCTGGTCCTCTCCGCTGCCCTGTGTCTTGGACATTTCGGTTAATTGCGACACGGCCTTCATGGTCGAGAGCAGGTTGTCCATCATTTCCCCAGGACTCCGTGCGGTGGTGATCTTCTTGAACTCTTCAATGACAGGCTCGAGCTGGATGAGCAGATCATGCTTGGCCCTCGAGCCGCCATCAATGCGAATGCCTAACTGGGAGATGTCGATAAAGTCCATCTGCCGTATCTTGGCCTCGAGCTCCAGGTCCTCTGGCCGTTTAATCCCGCTCAGCTTGGGGAACAGCAGGTGATGAACATTTTCCGTAACGTAGCGCTCAATGAGCTTCTCGACAAGGGGCCCCGTCAAGTCGGTGGTGGCTCCCAGTAGAGACAGCTGCTGCTTGTCGACGCCCTGGAAGAGATCGATGGCGGCCGTGACAGCCGTCTCGAGCGAGGCTCTCATAACATCCTCGTCGTCTTCGGCGTAAAAGTTCTCCGTCACAGGTAGGCTATCGGGGCTTTCCCTGCCGTTCCGCGTGGGAAGGCTGTTGGACCGAGCCCTCTTCATCGCCGCTGCTATTGGGCCCTCGGGCTGCGGGTCGGGTATGCTTGAGGCGGACGGTGGAGGCGGCAGCGGCTTCTCGAAGACGGCCGTGAACTCGAGGAACAACTTTTCGAGGCCGGGCTGCATCCGTCGCGCAATCATGGGAAAGTGGTTCAGCAGGTCGTGGAAGCTCCTGATGTCCTTTTTCCGCGGCACGGCCTGGTCCGCCGACTCGCCGTTGGGTGCCTTCTTCTGTTCCGCGGCCTGGATCTGCCTGACGCCGTGGATGAGAACCGCAGGCGCAATCTTGATCTCCTCCCAAATCCCCACCAGGGGCTTTGATATGTAGTATACCAGCCATTGTCGGGGCTCGAACACGTCGGGGTACCACGTGGCGTCGTTGAGGATCTGGGCTTGGGCGAGGGCCTTGAAGCCTGGAACGGGACCGTCAGCACGCGAGAACTCGGGGGGACCACGGCATCGTTCGCACCTTTGTTGCTGTAGACAAACGAGTCCTTGATGACGACGCTCCTCCCGTTGAGCGTCGAGAACTGCTTCGCCTTGCCCCTCACCTCGCGCAGGTTCTGCCCTGCCTCCTTGCCCCCCGCGGAGGACGCGGCAGGGGTCGGGATGCGAAGGACATGGCTGCTCAGGAACTCCTCCGAGGCGACGAGCTCGTGGGCGGAGGAGGCGCCGCCCTCGGTCTCACGGTAGGTGAGGAGCACATCCGTCAGGGGCACGAGCAGGACGTGGTGGTGGACGGGGGTGCACTGGGCGACGACGGAGCTCCTGAAGAAGGCGGCCAGGAAGGGGTTTAGCGGTTGCATTCATTCGACTCGTCCGGCGATTGTCGAGAACCTCGTCGGCCCCGTGGCGGGGAGCGCGGGCTGCGGCGGGCTGGTTGGGCGCTTGGCGGTGCGGAAGGTTGGCCGGATGCGACAGACATGTGATGATGATGATGATGATGGCGACGACAGCAGGGGGCTAGCTTGCTTCGGGGTCAGTTCGTGGGCTTCGTGGTTCGTCCGCTGGGGTGGCTCGTCTGGTTGTCGCGGTGCTCGGAAAGGGATGCTCTGGGGTTGCGGATGCGAGAGTCGGGCATTCGAGGTACGAGGTGCGTCTGGAGAGCTGACCTCATTCCACACGCGCGTTGCGATGATGCGATGAGTTTATTAGGCCATCCACTGGCCCTGGACGCTGGAGATGCCCTAAGAAGGTATGTACTCGTACCGTATGTACCTTGGCCTGGGCGCCAGGCGCCACAATACTGTGCATGTACGGCAGTGGCGGGAGCGCACGGGCCGCACTGAATCGACAACGCCACATTGTCACGATCTTGGCCTTCAATAATACACGTCGCCTTATCTAGTCGACTCTGCGTCGGCAGTCGGATCGAGTTTGACTACGCAACACGGATACGTTTATCGAGGATAACTGCTTCGTACATCCCTTCCCCCACCCTCACCGTCACAGTCGTAGCTCGCCGCCCACCACTCCACCCCCTGCACATCTCACCGAACCGTTTCCGCCAGGCTGCTAAGTATACCGACGCTCCCATCGCACGCGGGCCGGCTGCTTCGGCCGGGACAGCAAGGACGAGTAGTCTGTCTCCGGCACCGTCTTCTGGCCGTCGAGCGTGTAAAAGCGGAAGCTCCTCACCAGGGTGGCAATAATCACCCCCAGGTTCAGATACGCAAACTTCTCGCCCACGCAGCGATGGCGCCCGGCTCCAAACGGCAAGTACGGACTTCGGGTCCCCTTTGAGACGAGGGCCTCCCCGGTATCTGCCGCATCATCACCGTCCTCGTCCTCGTCGTCTGCGGCTCGAGCCGTCTCCCAGCGGTGGGGATCCCACTCCGCGGCGTTGGGGAAGTGCTTCTCGCTCAGGGCCGTGACCAGGGGCGAGGCAAGCAGCACTTTATCCGGCGTAACCACGTACGGCGTGCCGGGCACCGCGATCGGCCTCTTGACCTTGCGCATGACGGAGTGGATGGCCGCGTGGACGCGCAGTGTTTCCTTGACGACATTGTTCAGCAGCGGGAGCTTGTCCAGGTCCGAGTACTGGAGAGGCGAGAGCTCGCCCTTCTGGCCGAGATTCTGCACCTGTTCCTGGTACAGCTGCTCCGTGATGTCCGGGCGGGACGCGAGCCGCAGCATGATCCAGGAACTCGCCGATGATGACGTGTGCTGCCCGGCCATGAGCAGCGTTATCATCATGTGCGCAATCTCCTTGTCCGGCACCGCGCTTCCATCCTTGTACGTGCAGTTCATGAGGTTCCATATCATGTCCGAACCATCTTCCACGCCGCTCTTGCGGCGCTGAGCGATAATGTCCATGTATATGGCCCTCATCTTGCCGTGTGCCTCGTCTCTCTTGCGGTTGTGTGGCAGGGGAGCCCACGGCATCAGGAAGTTGATGGGCTGGAACCCCATGTCGAGGTCGTGGTACAGCTCCGCAAACTCGGCCGTAAGCTTTTCCCGCACCTCGTCTCCCTGGAGGGCTCTGCCGGCCGTGAATATAGTAATCTCCGACATGCTCTTGCACACATCAAGTGTCCCGCACTCCCCCTTGAAGTCGGCCGCGCCTTTCAGGTAGTCGAGAACTTCTCGTTCGATGAGCGGGACGTGGCATTCGAGGGCTCGCTGCATGAGCCCAAACTTGACAAACTTCTTCTGCTCCATCAGTTTCGAGTTGGGGCAGTCGTAAATGACGTCTGAGCCAAAGACGGGCGTCGTCAGGGGGCCGTATATCTCCTCGGCGTTGAGGTCTTGTTGTTTGCCGTTGAGGATGAACTCGTTGCCGTCGAGGCCAAAGTAGCAAGTGATTCGCTTTCCCAGGAGTACAAATGTGAAGATGTCGCCGTACTACAGCAAATGCTTGTTAGCTGCGAGACCTAGTCGAGACGTGGTCGTCGGGCTCGGAGAGTTGTCAACACGGACTTGCCTTTTCACGACAGCGAACAAAGAAGCCATACGGATCCAGACCATATGTTATTGTATTTCCAACGAACGGAAACCAGTAGAATACGGTTGGCGGCTCGCTCTTGGACTTTGGGAGCAGTTGACGGAGGATATGGCTGGAAAACGCTGCCAGCACGGCGAGGACTGCCCAAGGCAGCGCTTTCAAGACGGCATCCATGGCTCTCGAGTGGGTCGCTTCGTCGAGGTCTTTCAAGCTGATGATTTTTCCACAGCCTGGAGCCTCGAGTATCGGTTTTGGTCGGGAGCAGGTCTTGTCGTTCCAGGCAGAGAGTCGCCGGTTAACTTATACGCGCGGATGGGGGACTCCTTTCCCGGCTGCCTTGGTAACATTTCCACGATTCCGATGCATGATTCTAACCAAATCAAGCTCCGACCATATAATCTCAACTCGCATTGGTCAGCTCCAATACCTGCTCGTACAGAGGCCCTGCTGTACGAGTACGGCGGGAGTCTTCGCCGGCGCAGTCGAGCTTATCGTATTCGTATTCGTATCCGGGCTCGTCCATGCCGGGGGAGGGGGGTACCTGGACGGCGTGTAGGTCGTCCCAGGACCGAAACTTGTTATTGAATTTCGCTAACCGTGTCTTTGAAGCTTCCCAAAGGGTCTCTGCACCCCTTGCTTTGTCCTGGTAGTTCTTGCAATCCCTCGTTCTTTGGGTAGCTGAGCCTAGGCTACGTACCAACGCAACTCCCGTGTCATACCAGTCTCGAGAGCGGCGTGTTTGTTACTTGTATGTGGATGTGCGCAATGCGCTGTCTGGTGTTCGCCCAATATACAAGTACTTGTCTTGTAACAGTTGGGTTGCGTTTTGTTCAGAAGCGCTGTGGTCTGGTGGGCGCAGCAACATGGGTACCTGGAGCTGGAAGCTCCTGGCAGACTGCCTCTCGCCTTGATCCACACATCTTGCCCAACTCTGGCCGCTGAATTTCTCCCGTACGCTCTCAAGCCGCATGTTTCCCTCTGAGTAGTCTCTGCGAGCCAGTGACAGTGGGTAAGCCTACCCGCTGCCGTCCTTCGCGCCATAATCCCGACTACTGGCCCTCTGCATTCTCAAGAGGCCATCCAGAGCTCATGCCTATGTTCTCCGAGAAGCTCTAATTTTTGTGACGAAAGGTCTGGAGAGACTGTCACATGTCGAGTTGGCCAAACGAGCCAAACAAACGTGGAATGCATACTTCAGCAGATGTACCTAGTAGCGGCGTACATAAGCGTGGATCTCTGAATATGACATCACATGGCTATGATTGGTATACAAATACTCTTTATTTTCTATCAAAGTAAACTAGGAAGCTAGTTACTTTCATCTAGAGCCGTTATAGTTATAATACGCGACTACCAGGCGTCTTAGCATAAAAGTTGCGAATATTGGGGGACGAACCGAGCACCATTCCCCTCGTGCATCGATAGTCACTGCTTCGTACGATTGTGTCAATGTGGTAAGGGCAAAGCGCGAGCTGTCCAGGATGCAATCTTCACGAGAAAACGGCCGGCTTGGATATTGGCTCTCATACCAGAGCACTGATGGGCATTTTGCCCCTTGGCCTCATTCTTACCTGAAATCTTGAACATTGTCGGTTGAATACATCGCGGAATTGAGAGGACAATGTTCTTAATGCTGACTAGGTATTGTAGTGGCGACGGAGAAGCCGAAGGAGACACATAAGCCCCCTAGTTACGACGAGTTGCGACGAACGTCGGGGGATGTCATAACTGCTTTGTTCGCGACAAGGTTTGCTCTAGTGTACTGGGGACTAACACATATCCCGAGGCAGAGAGGTCGGAGGGACAGACCTTAGGCAGAGCCCCTTTTATTAGGGGCTCGTGCCACCTTTATTTTGTTTACACACATAAAGAGCTTTGCCTCAATTGTCTCTGGCTACAGAAGAGATTGGCACCGATGTGCACGTGCTGATCACTCGTCAATTGTGGCAACAGTATCAGCCGCTTCAAATTCCAACAGTTCAATATACGAGAGCAACTCGCTGCTTCAAGCACTCTCCAGCAGGATACACAATCTTCTAGCAGCATCGCTATAGGTCAACTCTATAATATGTCTTCGCTAGCCCCGGTCGCGACAACTGTGGCATATCCGACGCTTTTGGATATGGACAGCGAGGGCCAGTGGTGGTAAGTCGCTTCAAACTACAACCCCTTCATCAATCGACTCGGTGGCAAGGATCGCGCCCCTTGGATCTACCTCATACGCAAGCTCGTTCTCACTGAGCCTATGTACCAAATCACATCCAACAAGTACGTCGCCAAGATTTCAAAGGGACGGGAGCGCTGACTCGCCTTTACGCTCACCTGGATCGTGCTTCTCTGGGATTCGGTTGAGAAGCTCTGCCTTCGAGGCCATCCAAGATCTCACAAAAGGAGATAGACTTGAACAGCGAACTTCGGGTTCGATTCGTTACGAATAAAGATACAGTCTTTTCGCATTCGTCGCGGGCAATGAACCCTTCCGCTATGTCTCCAAGGGAGTTGAGGGTGGCAAAACAAAACAAAACCGCTCATGCCTCCGACCACTTCGCAAGGCATATATCTCGAGCCCCAACACTCGCAGTGCGCCCTGTATCTAGTAGAAAAGCAAGATGATGCAAATGTTGAGTCGACTCTCGTGTCTCCGTGACGCCTCACGGCAACACATATGATCCTCGATATTGTCCAGATGGCGCCAATCGCACACAAATGCCCACATGTACTAATTCCCATGTGTCCAAAACAAGAAAAACAAGGTCTACAACGAATTCCACAGCTTCTTCCAGTACGGCACTTTCTCAGCCTGCACAGACGCATCATCCCCGGGCACGATCCCCTTTTGGTCCAAGTCCATTCTCCTGCCGCTGTCGATGTCGATCTCCCAGCTGCGCTTGAATCTGTCCGTGCGTCTCCAGTAGAGCTTACACACCACGTAGATTATTCCGAACAGCGGAAGGAGGATGTATGCGTCGACAAAATTGCCAGCGTCGAAGGGTGACAGAGTCGTCCAACCCTGGATAAGAGCCAGGAAGATGTTGGCCGCAAGACCAAAGTATGCAATGTACGGGTAAAACATGCTCTTGAAGGGAATCTCGTCGACGCCGCGCTTCTGTGTTGTCCACGCGCGACGGAAGCGGATGTGGATGAAGCTGATGCTGGCCCAGACGAGGAAAGTGCTCACTCCAGACAGATTGACAATGTAGCCGTAGGCCTTGGAGGCTCCGGTCGAGACGTTCATCATGGATATAGCGCCAACGGCGTTGGTGATCAAAATGGCCCAGACGGGGACGCCGCCCTTGTTTGTCCAGCCAATGAATCGGGGTGCCTTGCCGGACTGGGCCATGTAGAAGATGGTCCGGGAGCCGATGTAAATGGAGGAGTTGATGGCGGACACGCAAGTGATGAGGATGAAGGCGTTGATGAGATGAACGCCTTGTATTGGTAGTTAGTATCGAACCGTTGCCAGAGAGCAGGGTGAAGACGAACCTCCTTGCCAACCGGCATTCTGAATAGCAATGGTCATAGGACTTTGGAGGGCCTTTGCTCCTCCGTTGACGAGGCCTTCGGCGTTGGCGGGGCAGGTAATGCCGAAGAAAAGAGCACTTCCCATGTAAACGAAGATGATTCTCCAAAACACCTGGCGAATGGCTTGGGGAACGGCCACGCCAGGATTCCTCGTCTCAGTCGCAGCCACGGCAACGCTTTCCACTCCGCTGTAGAAGGTTGAGCAAAAGACGAAGACACTGGCCACCCCCCTGAAGCCATTGTTGTTGAAGGCGCCGGGATCGTTCCAATACCTGAAGCCGAGCGGCTCCGTCTGGCCCTTCAGCCCCCCGGCAGCGTACACAATGGACCAGATGAAGTAGGCAGTAAGACCCAGGATCTTGAAAAGGGCCAGCCAGAACTCGGCCTCGCCAAAGGCCTCGACACCGAGGAGCTGGAAGCCGAAGAAGAGGAACCAGAGGATGAGGAAGAAGCCCCAGAGCGGGACCTGGGGGGCCCAGTAGGTGAGGATGCTGCAGACGACGTTGTACTCGTTGGCGAGGACGGCGGCCCAGATGATGAAGTAATTCCAGCCGACGGCGACGGAGAAGGACTTGTCGACGACGCGCTCCGCGAGGGAGACGAACGAGCCGCCTCCGGGGAAGAGCGTAGTCAGCTCACCCAGCGATTGCATGATGGAGAAGGCGATGATGCCTGCAGGTGAGTTCTTCTGTCAGCGACCGCACAGGTTCGAAAAAGGACCCAATTGGCTCATCTCCTCTTCACATATAACGTACCAATGAGTCCGAAGCCAATGAGCAGCGACGCGGGGCCGCCGTTGTTCAAGGCGCCTCCCGCGCCGACGAGCAGCCCGGGCCCGATGATGCCGGCGAGGGCCATCATGGACAGATGCCTATTCTTCAACCCGCGCTTCACGCCCGAGTCCGGGTCCATGGTGCTGCCATCGCTGACCTCGAAGGCGGGCACGTCGCCGATGGCGCCGTAGGTTTCGGTCGAGGCGCCGTCGGCCGGATGCGACTCGCCGGCCGCCTTGTCGACGCTCCTCCGGCGTCCAAACATGGGCATTCTTTGCTGGGTTTTGCGTGCCGGACGGAGAGCCGAGGGGGGAAGAGGAAGGGGGGAATTTTAAGAAAAGAAGAATGCTCTGGGGGGCGGGGGGGAGGGGGGATATGAGGAGGGATGGGAGGGAGGCGGTCGCATGCACCGCCCGGCAGGCGTCACGAAATGCTGCGCTGCGGTGAGATAGACGGCGCCGAAACTGCAACGAGAATGCATCCACCATCGCCATCGGGGACCCGCCCGATCTAACGCACACGGGAAGGGCGTGGTGTGTCCCTTGCCGGCTGCGCGGTGTGAGGTTGAAGCTGGCTGAACTCGACCCCATCACGTCATCGCGAGATGCGCCTCGCTGACTGGGCACCCGCCTCGGCTTTTCCATCCGCGACCGCGACCAGCCAATGCCATGCGGGGATCCAGGCGAGAAACGACCGATGCGGCCTCGGTGCCGCCGAGGCATCGGGGAGAGGCAGATGAAAAACTTCAATAGTCTTCCCGTCTTCCTTGTGCGACCGAGAGACGCCCCGCCGGACAATGTCCCGGGAGTCGAGTCACGCAGACCAATGGGACATGACCTCCTCCCATCACGACTACGAAGTACCGACCTTGACATGGAGCTAAACGACGTCGGGCCCGCTGCCTGCATCTCTCGAACTCGAAACTCGCTGGCGGATTCAGCGCTGTAGATCTGGGGCACAGATACATGGATGCCTTCTAGAAACCGGCAGTGAGCAGCATGCCATTGTCCCATCGAACAAAGTTCACGGGACAGGGGCGTGCCTGTCATCCGTCGCCTCGTGGCATTGAGACATTTCTTTCAGGCACCTTAGCTGTGGCACGCGCGGCATGGCGTCGAGCACGTCAGAGACGCCGCCGCTGTCGAAAGACCCTTTTTTATGCTCCCCTTTTCCGGCGGATGAGGCGACAATGACTAGCCAATAACGACGATGTGCCATACGGGCCGGACCATCCTCTGCTCGGCACTTGCCGCCGTGCGTCTTGTTTCGGCATCGCGGACTCGGCCTGTCAACGGCCCGTGAGGCGGTGTCCGGTCCGGCTCCGTTCAGAGGGAGCCTCGCTTTGGATGCGTATGCTGCGTACCAAATAAGTACGCTTGCTCTGTAGAGATGCTGCGGCTTGCTCTTAAAGATGCTGCAGCTTGCTCTTAAAGACGCTGCGGCATAGCTAACCATATAAGGTGCGCAACAAGACAGCCCCAGAGATATCAACGCCAAGACCCTCGTCTCCTACACCTCAGCTCCCCCGAGCACCTCCTCAAACACTTCAAAGTTGCCCTCGTTCCCCCTGTCGTAGACGGCAAACCACACGTCCTCCCACCACCCGCCCCGAAACTCCACCTCCCGCAGCACCTCGAGCCAGCACGCCGCCACCTCCTCCTTGGGGTTCTTGAACGCGCCGCACCCCAGCGCCCCCAGCACCAGCAGCCCGTGGCCCCTCCGCGCCGCCATCCGCAGGCACAGCCGCATCTTGTCCTTGGTGAGCTCCCGCGCCGCCGGGTCCGCGTACGCCAGCCGCTCCGCGACCGCGCCCGCCGCCGTCCCGCCCCGCGTGCGGCGCGTCTCG
>JALHCC010000372.1:0-13309 GCA_024340765.1 Tolypocladium cylindrosporum | reverse complement strand
ATGGCAGCTAGAGAAGCATAAGTAGTCCGCCCTTCCTGCCCTGTCTCACAGGCTAGGAGGGGCATGCAGCAATTGACCTTATTATGGCCCAACGCCCACCATAACACCCACACTTATTAACCATCTTTCCGCTTTCCCCATCTTCTCTCCATCGTTCTTGTGATGTTCTTTATTGTACAACAATAATACGAACATGACAGATTCTTCCGAAGAGTTTGACGACAGTGCCTGGGACTATGGCGAGCAGCTTTTTTATACCTGGAAAGAAGCGCTTCAAGGGAGAGAAATCTATGGGAAATCGCGCGAAAAGTCGCGGAGCATTCAATTGCGAAAGCGACGAAGATATTCCCCCCACTGAAAGGCGCCTTCAACGTCGTCTATCGCGTGGACTTTTCATCCAGTCCTCACTCCGCTATTAGGTTCCCTATCCCTGCTTATTTTAGATATGCTGAGGAAAAACTTCAAGCCGAGGTGGCGGTCATGCGATATGTCGCCGACCATACCTTCATACCGATACCACTTGTCCTCCATTCAGGTACCAGAGAAGAGAGCCCAAGGCAGTTGGGCCCGTTCTTCTTAATACTAGAATGGGTGAATCACGCATGCGATTTGGCTGACGTTCTGAATGCCCCTGGTATCCAGAGGCCGCTGCTGAACCCCAACATTAGAGAGGAGGAACTTGTACGTACGTACAGTCAAATGGCTGACGTACTCCTCCAATTATCCAAGTGCGAGTTCTCAGCTATTGGGTCTCTCGGTATAGTGCAGGAAGACGGCGAGCCGGAAGTCATGAGACGAGCCCTCTCCCTGAACGTTTCTCAACTTGTCAACTTCTCGCGTGTCCCCCACTACAAGTTGCCAGCATTGCCAAGGACGTTCTCGGACTCTGCAGAGTATTACTCTGAACTGGCTGATATGCACCTACAGCAGCTGTCATCTCAGCGCAACCAAGCAATCGACTCTGCTGTGGATTGCCAACGGAAGTATATTGCCCGGTACGTGATGACCCGGTTGCCGCGCATGCCGAATCATTTTGCTCACCCATTTAGCAGACAGCTGTTCCGGAAGCTGGCCAGAGATAATCGCCTTGCTGATGAGGACTTTCGACAAGGCCCCTTCAAGCTGTGGTGCGATGACCTCCGGCCCGCGAACATCCTGGTCAGCGACGAGAACCAAGTAGTGGGCGTCATTGACTGGGAGTTCAGCTACGCAGCTCCAGCAGAGTTTTCCTTCAGTCCACCTTGGTGGCTCCTTCTCACAGCCCCTGAAGACTGGGAAGACGGTCTGGACGACTGGGCAATGCATTATTAGCCACGGCTTTCTACCTTCTTGCAGGCACTAGAATCTAAGGAGAAAGAGCTTATTTCAGCGGGCCGCTTGATGCCGACGGAAATCTTATCTACGAGGATGCGGCAGAGCTGGAAGTCAGGTCGCTTCTGGCTCACTTACGCGGCAAGAAGGACAAGGGCATTCGATGCGATATACTGGAGATTCCTAGACGAAAAAAAATTCGGTAGGAATACGGATAGTGACCTTGCAAAGAGACTGGCCCTTTTGCCTGCCGCGCAAGTCACAGCTATGGAGGACTTGTAGAGAGAAAGCTGGAGGAGAAAGAAAGTAGGATTTTGGTGGACTGGTACGCGCCGGAGGCCGAGTCAGGATTACCGCCCGATATCCTCACCGTAGGCCTGTCCTTCGCACCTGGCGAAGGGCCCTCGGCCAGTGAGCGGCATGCTATCAATGCTGCCTGAATCGCGGACTAGACTAGACCTCTCAGTTGCCTTTGTATCCTGACCTGATAACATTTTTCGATGCAATGAACAGTCTACACGCAATTCCCGACTAGGCTCATTAGCAAGAACAGTTTCGACACACGCCTGGTGCTGTTGATCAAGCCCACGCTCTACGGACGAGAAAATGCTGCAACTGAACGACGGTAGGGGCGAGGACCTCTTCGCCTTGCTGCCTTCGAGCTTAGCCTAGCGCTCGGCTTTGGCCTTGGCTTCTGCTTCGGCCCTCTGTTGGCCAGCCATGGCGCCGATGAGCGCTTTGGCCAGGCGGCCAGGTTGAAAGCTAGAGACGAGTACCATTTTAAAGGTCAGTTGTAGCACTGCTGTTGCCCCAGCCCAACCCACAGTAACCTGCATGCATACCTGTGTACGCCATGATTCTACGAGTACATATAGTGGTCCTGCGACAACTACTTTGTTGGGGTGGTGGTGCAGACCCCGGGTCACAAAATCAGAAAACACAAAAATGTGGAGGAACAGCCAGGGGCTTGGAGGACTGTCATAGTATAAGAGAGGCGTCTGGGCCCCTAGAACAGATGGTCCCTTATGTTCATCATCTGCTCATGAGCTTTTATAGCTGCAGAATGACACTCCTGATTTTTCCCTCCTATTTGCTAGAGTTGGCCGTTGTTGCCACTGCCTGTCTTTTACTCTGACTTACACGATGTGAGAAATCTACTTGCATAGGCACCTTTGCCCGACCTGAAGACTTATACTGCCTGCGACACTTGAATCACTCATGCGACTTATATGACTTACACCACTTACACTGCCGCCGACTTACACGACCGGATGACTTACACGACACCCGTTGCACTCGGCCTTTAGTGTTAGTCTGCTGCATTCAGATGAGCGCCACACTTAGCATTCCTACGCGTCTCACTACTCACCCCTTGGTTATTACTCTACCATTTTAGATTTTCTGGGTTTCTAGCCAGGGGTCTGCACTGTTACCCTAAACATTGGGCTCCTCATTTAGCTACTTCCATCCTTATTGGCTAACCCCAAGACTATCTTTTGAAGCTCTCCGGCAGCATCCGCCACCGCCATCAGCAACTTCTTAGCTTGTTCCGGGTCCTCCGCTCCGTCCATTCCTTCGACTCGCGGGCTCAGTCCGACTGTGCGCTTGGGCGCAGTATCGCTGGCCGAGAGCGCTATAGAGGACGCGGCGACTTCTCATATTGTTAGCCAGAGGTACGGCGGGGGTCGGCTTTATCCAGACGCACAGGCTAAGATAGCAGCAGCAGCAAAGCGAACCAGGTTGGCAATAGGGACCGAAGTGCTGCAAAAAATGTTTTTAAGACTAGTAGCTATAACCTGATAGGTTGCGAAGATGCAGATAAAGCTAGCAGGCGAGAAAAGAGCTGCCTAATAGATAGATCAACCAGAGCAGAGTTGTATTCAGAGTCCTCCAGCCATTCTTATACGTTCGAGCAGACGTTAACTCCATAAGAAAAAGTACTGTCTATAAAACTCTTCTAAGACGCATTATGCATGAAGGGAATATAGTACGAAAAGCCTGCGCCGCCTTCTGCGGCATAAACTCAGAGATTCGAGATAAACCATCTCCGATCCATACTTCTACCGCAGCCGTATGTCTATTAATATCGAGCAGTAACAAAATATAGAATAATTACAGCATAATATAGAGAGTTATGCACCCATGCCACGCCGTATCGTACTTATAACGCGTTACCTCGCATCCCTAATACGTAAATACGAGTACGAAATAGGCGCCCCTCGCACAGATTCGGTATAATGTAATGCTAATATAGATGTTGCATGTCATATTCATGCAGACTACATAACTCTAAAATTATTAAAAGCTATATAAGCTATTATATAGGTGTTTCCGCCTTCTCTCTCGAAATAGAGAAGTACGTCGTCTTGGCTTCCTCTTATACCTTTTTATGAAGTCAGCTATTAGCGTATGTTTAGAACAGTATTACGGCAATACTACCTAGTATGGTGCCCCCTGTTCTAATTCGTTCATATAGACATAGCTTTATGCGTACTTTCTATACTCCTAATGCACGACGGTTTGTAGTATATTCGGACGGTTTCCGGCTTCATGCTCACTCATCCCTAAGCGTATAGTCCGCGGAACTAACGGAAGAAATCAACTTATGTATTTGTAAACCTTCGGGTACGTCTCATATTAATACCGAGAGAGTCTCAAATTATAAGGAGCTCGGGTATATATTTACATCCGCCGCCTTATTTTATCATTGGCTGATTCAAACCCTACAAACTTTTGTTATCGGCTACAACTACAATAACTTGCCTAGACCTTGCCCTACTATGCTACTATTCCAACCATTACTAGCCCTCTTGGGCATCGTTGTCCTCGCAGCCGGCTACGCAATCCCCGGCGCCTACGAGCGACTTTACTTCTACTATGCCTACCGGCTAGACCAATTTACAGGCGGTCGAAGGATCGCGCCGGGATGCTCAAAGGGTGACCCGTGCGGCCTAAATGAGTTCATAAAATTTATCAACGAGGACAAGAAAGCCGTCGACATTACAAAGGACGCATTCCCCGCTATCGAGGAAACTGCCCAGAAAATCCTCGCTGCGAAGTCGACTGGCATTATTAACACTGGCCGCGTCTTCGATGGGGCTAATGACTATACCGAGCTCTTAGAAAAAGTGGGAAGACACGTTGAAGGAAAGCTGAGCGTGAATCTCGCGCCTGCACTACTCGAGAAAAAGGAAGGGAAAAACACTGTTAAAAAGACCCGCAAAGAGATCGAGGAACTGCTCGCCGAGCTCGAAAACGTCAAGAGCAAGATCCTTGAGTCTATGAAAGGGATATACAACGCACGTAAGGTAAATGCTATTCAAAGCTTTTCGCCGTACAAGAGTTTCAAAGTTATACCCGACAAGGAAGGAAAAGCAGTTGACTTCAAGGCTACGGTCAAGGCGAACCCTGGGAGCACTACGGAAACGGAGCTTCAGGAGCTCTGGAATAAGCATATCGAAGGCAACAAGGCACTTCCGGAAAATGCTTTGAAAAGTTTTGAGCCGTACAAGGATTTAAAAGTTGTGACCATGGACGACAGCGGAAGATTTAAATTCGAGCCTACGATAAAGCAGAACCCCGAGAGGTTTAAATGGCTTCAGAGCCACTGGAAGAATCACATCGAAGGCAACCACCAAGGAAATATTAAAGCACTTCGTGCCAGCATCAATACGGTAGAACAGATTGTGTGCCCAAGCTCCGGAGCTGGCAGCAGACGGGTCAAAAGACAGGACTTGGCCTGCGGGTCCTTGGAAAACTTATTGGCGATTGAGGAGGTGTCGCCCCCCCCTGACGGCAACGAGGTTCCTGAGGAGGGGGAGGTTCCTAAGGGGGAGGGGCCGGCGACTCCTAAACAGCTGGAATCGACTGAGTTTGCCGAAAGTGTATCAGAAAAAGAGTTTGGGGAACTCGAGCCAAGCGTGGGCTGACTTATCTGGCGAAAGAGAGGTGGTCCTGGTCCCTCAAGGATGTGCGCACAAAACTCAAGTACAAGCCGCTCTCGCCCACGTCGCCGAGACTCCGTGGAAGTGGCTTCAAGGCTCCCAGCGTGGGTGGGGCGTGCAGTTTTGGTTGTTGGCAGTGCCTTATACGTCTCCGGAATCGTCGACGCCTTCACCCAGAATGCGACTGCTTTGGACCGGGCCGCGGCCGTGACAGCAATCGTGCCCTACGTCGGCTGTAGTGTACAGGCCGCTTCTGACATCGAGCATAGCAAAGATGATGGGCTCGACACAACTTTGTGTTTTCTTGGTGATGGATTGTTGTTGACTCCGGCCTTTCCAATCGGCATACTGGTCCACGTCGTCCGAGCTATTATGCACGCTTTTGTTCCACCAGACTTGCCTACGAAGGAGGAGATGCAAAGCATCCGCGACAAGACCTGGAACAAATTCCTCGATGATCACTTCTATACATACCTGTTGATGTTATAGTGGGCGTTGGGCCATAATAAGGTCAATTGCTGCATACCCCTCCTAGCCTGTGAGACAGGGCCGGAAGGGCGGACTACTTATGCTTCTCTAGCTGCCATTGGTTTGCCCCTATTTAAGCCTATCAATTGTGGGCTGCCTGAATGTGAGGCCGACTATCGTTTTATCCGTGTCTGAGGCCCCGGCCAAGGATGTGGCTGTCACGACTGTGCCGTCTGTGGGGCCCTCACACCAACAATACCTCTATTCCCACACCGATCTCTATCCGAAGGAGGGTTTCGCGGACAAGTTAAAGAGCTCACTTGCCATTGAGGCTCTAGCCGTTGTATCTGAAGGCGCACAGACAATAGGCGCGGTGCATGCGAGTGGCAAGGACGCCTTGGAGGCCAGCGCCTCTGCCGAAGAGAAAACCCAGATCAAAAACGGCACCCTGGCGGCGACTGAAGAGCTCCGAGCAGCAATTTCAAAGGAGATTGTGCGCAGGCAGCGTCAACTCCTTGTCACTCTCCCAAAGGCCCTGAAGGACGACACAGAACTCTCGCTGAAACCTACAGCCGAGCAATACAACAAAGTCTTTACCAAGAATTTGACGTCCAAGCAGATGATCAGCAAATATAAAAAGGTTTATCTACAGGATCCTGAGGTCCCGCAGCAACGAGAGCTCTCTAACGAGGAGGAAGTCCGCACCACACTGAACGATATCGCGGCACATCTGCACAAAGTGCCGCCAACAATACCTGACCTCTTCAACGTTGCCTATATTGTTGGGCAGTCGAGAGGGCTGGTAGGGCTCGATCCACTGACACTATCTCCACGGGACTACGTCAAGGTGAAGGCACCAGAACAGTCGGATACTGATGTCCGCACGCTTTGTCTCAAACACACACTTCAAGTTGCACAGCTACTTCAGGGCAAACTTCGCGAAGATCAACTTTATACTCTCTTTCCAAGTGAAGACGCTCAAAGTAGTAGAGAACTTCAACTTCTCATTGCTATGAAATACGGAAGAGTATATGACGAGTGGAAATTCAAGCGCCTCGCCGAAAGGTATGGAGGCATAAACGGACTCTTTGTTGATAAACAAGATCCGGGAATCTTCCATCGTGTTAGACACCCAGACATTCCCCCTGCTACGACCAATACCTCGGCTACCCAATACGTTGCTCTTGTGCTTGGACTTAGCGAAGCCCTGGTTGAGTCCATGGCAGGAGATATTAAGCAAGCGAGTCTTAAGGATCTCGATATGCCGAAGGTCACATCTCCAATGCAAATTCTTGAACAAGCGTTGGACAAGTTGGGACTTGAGCACCTCGAGGCTCTGGCACGCAAACAAAACGGAGACAAAACAGCCACCACTCCCTCTGCTGCCCCTGCCAAGAGTCGCCCGGCACCTGCAAATTCCAAAAGGATGTTGACCCGGTTGAGCTCCGCGTACCGAGTACAGCTTGATGCGCGTGCATAATAACTGTGGGGAATAACATACAATGGGTAGCTTCGCCAAATGTGGCCATAGTTAAATGAGTGTTTAAATGAGAAGAGTATGAGTTGCCGGACAGAATTTACTGAGCACACAAGAGCTACTTGTATAAAGAGAAATGCAAGAATGCAGCATCTCCTCTTTTCCTCAGACATGCATACACTCTCTCGCTCTATTGTCCGCTTTGCACCTGCTTATATTCTCCTTCAGAACCACAAGGAAGCCTCAAGAAGACCAATTACACTACTTAACAAACTTCATAGTTAGTTTAAGGGACCGTAATTTAGCATCGTGACCGAACCTCGCGATGTTAAGCCAATCACGTCATCAAGATCCTGCGACTTACATGTCTTTACCCGTTGCCGATGACGTTTGCCGAATCCCTTGCAAGACCAACAGTTTGCAAGGTACCATGTTTCTTCATCGCTCCTGGCGGAAAAGGACATTGTCTACAGCACTAGATTACGGGCATCAAGTCCTGCCTTCGACAGGACAAGGCCGAACGGAAGTACCACGAGATGGTAACACGCAGAGGAACGAGAGATTGGACCGCCTGGGCGGATTAGTTTGACCGTGCCTACCTTGACTGCAATGAGGTGGGTGTCAAGACCACAGAGGAGACCCAGCCGGCATGACTTCCTCAGTGCCCTTGAGGAAGCAAACAGCCTGTACGCTACCGCAAAGTCATTTCCTTAATATTTATTCTAATCTTGGTGCCTACCGATACGTCTGGCTGGAAACTGTCGCACAGTGAAGATCCTCGCCCCGGCAACCGTCTCACTGTGGCCACTCCTCGTAGTCGACCTGCACGCCTCCCTTCTTTGGCCGCCACTTATCCGGCGCCGAGACGAAAAGCTCGGCGCCAGAGGCATCTGCCCACACTTCATTATAGATACCCGGGTCCTGTGCAGCGCCGACGATGCCCGGCCCGTTGCAAAGCCAGTTCCCACTCGCAGGCATGCCCTGGCGCACTCCGCTCCGCACGCTGTATCGCTTCCAAAATTCCACGCCCCATCGATCATTCTGCATATCGTGCATGTCTCCTGCCAGGCCCAGCTCCTCTGCACGTGCAAGCAGTCGCCGCGTGAAATATGACTGAGCCTCGTCAGTATCGTGCGCTTGTGCCTCGCCCAGAAGGAACGGATCTGGCTCCACGGTTTCCAGCATTGAGTCAAACAGATCACGGTCTTTGGTATAGATGGCGGTGCGCAGGACGGCGGGTCTCATTGCTGGGAACCGCCGAGCGACCTCTTTATATGTGCCGGGCTTCGCAACTGCAGGGTACCAGATGAGGTATGGGAGTTGGTCCCGAGGCAGGTCTGGTGTTAGTCTGCTGAGGTCGTTGCTCATAATCATCCGCGCATGAATAGCCTGGGCGATCCAAGTGCCGTGACGATATGGCCGTTTTGGCAGCTCCTGAGTTGTCCACCAGGTCGCGAAGAAGGGGCAGTGGTAGATGCCACGAACAACGCAAGCGGCTTCATTGCAAATCATGTTGGGCCGTCGAAGTCGGGCATACCGGTCCACGTTGCCTGCATAGGCTGCTGCGAGGATCAGGATATCCTTGCCGCCCTCGGGCAGGTCAAGTGGCAAAGGTTTGGCGAGGTATTCAGCCATGGCCAGGTTCGAATAGTCGTCAGATTCTGGCGTATCAAACTCATCGATGTTCATATCCTCGGTAATGTTAAACATCCTTTCCTCGAAGCCGGGCTCGGGGAACATGTTAAACAGATCACTATCGTAATCGTCATCGCTATCGCTGTCATCTTCACCACCAAGAACGCAATTCTCATGACCCCTAGGGGTCTTGAAATTCTGCTTGACCTCGAGCATGGGCCGTATTGCAGTATCTCCATTGAGGCCAGATAGCTCTGGGTCCGCCAGAATTGACCTAGTATAGTCGTCCATGACACGGTACTTGACGGGCTTACTCATGATGGACTTGTAAATGTCCTTGCTCCCAGAGGCCCTGGCCTCGTCCGCAATGGAAACCTCTGGCAGAATGTCCCCCTCAAGCTCCTGGTAGAGGCTGGTGTATCCGGCCACGGCACAGGCACGGGCAACTTGGTAGGCCATGTCTGGGTAGCGGCGCACGAGCTGGCGATAGATGTCCTCGGTGGCCGTGTTTGGGTGCCAGATGCAGTAAGGAACGTCGTCGCCGGTCATGTCCGGGACTCTGTTGCTCATGATGGCGCGCGCATTGAGAGCGCGAGCAAACTCGGGCCATTCACGCAGCGCCTGAGCCTGGGGACCATTTGCGAATGCCTCGTGGTAGCGAATGCCACGGATGATACAAATGCGCATGACCCTGCGGCCGAGAGAGTAAGGGACAGCGACGCCTCGGATTGCGTCGCAGGCTTCCGAGGCGCTGAAGGCCATGGATCGTAGGCGCATATTGAGAGTCGCTGGGGTATTGGCCATTGAGACTACGTTGTTAAATGGGCTTTGTACAATATAGTTTATGAGAGGACCAAGTTGAATGAGCATAGAAATCTCGCCACAGACGAGAATAATAGCGGGGGTTTAATACGAGGAAGTAACTCGACGCTACAGGGATACCCGTGACACCTGGCCAAAGTGGAACGTTCCAACAGATAAAGTGATGCACTTTTTTGATAGAGGGTCGCATGAAGCTCGAGCTACTCGAAAGGTCGGCGAGCTATAGGACGAACGTCATGCATCAAACCGTCGTAAAAAGATATACTGAAAGGGAGAAGCTATAGACCTTTGATCTAATATCTGGAGAAAAATAGTTGGCAGATGTAGTAAGAAAGTAGTATCCATTTACTTTGAGCGAATATTATTTTGCAGCTTTCCCTGGACCAACGCTTATATACCCCGGGAGACATTGTTAGCTATGTTCAAATAAAGTAATTTCATGACCTCTATCTACACAGCTAGAGTAGCTTACTATTGAGCAAAATGGGCTTTAGACCAAGACGCGTGAGCTTTTGAGCAGTGGCAACGAACTCATCGAGTACTGAGCCGATAAACGCCGAGTCTCGTTCGCTTTCGACAACCCTGAGGTGCATTTGGCCGCCTCCGATAAATGAGACGACCCTCAGAGGATAGGAAGCATGTGGGTTGAGAATCTCCACTCAGCACGTTCCTCCAGCAAAAGGCATAGTATCAAAGTCCTAAAAGTCCTGATAGTGGACCACCGAGTCGAAGAATCCTGTTTCCGGCGACCATTGGGCGCATTTCGTAGATATCATTTTTTGCAAATGTGAGGAATTCGTGGGTTGGAAGCGTGCGCCCGTTCAGTTCACAGGAGCGCTCTTGTATCGAGCAGCCTAGCGTAGTACAGCAGAGAAGCCGTGGTTCACCAACGAATGTGCAGAGTAGAAAGACTAACGCGGCACAGGGATCGTACCTCCACGGTTCGACCGAGATCGGCGGTGTGTAATAAGGCTTTAATTTGCAAGCACGAGTACGAGTACATGGACTGCCATGCTCAGTCAGTAGACAAAGGCATGGCACGCATGATTGCCAAAGGCTACGGGCACCGTAGGCTACGTGACGCTATGGTAATGGCTGGCGCCTGCCTCATGCCCCCCAGTTGAGGGGACCCTGCATCGAGGAAGTGGCTATGAGTACATCCACCAAGCGGGCCAAGTACAGGATACATTGGCATCCTCCCTTGCACAGATGCGGGGCCAAAAGATTCATAATTCACGCACCGTTGGCTTGATGTTGGGGCACGAAGGTATTGTGCGTTTCGCGCTGCGTGCAATGGAATGCATTGGACGTGGACTTGCCTCTCTGATGCCCTGCGCCGGTTACTAGCGAAGCAGATTGGCGGATCTTTCCAATGGGCAGTGGTGAAAGCAAGTCGTCTACTCGTACGCGAACAAGTGCCTCTGGCACTGAGACCCCACGTGTCGGTGGTGTGACAGAGTCATGCCACCCTGAGTCTCACTGATGATCCCTGCTGCTTGCTGCATAAGCGTACTCGTACCTCGATTCCGCGCAATCCGTACGAGTAATGTCGCAGCTTGCGGGTTTTGTCGGCTCAATTCCGATTTCGGGGGCACGCTCGATCTGATAATACTTCCTACTCGTATACGTAGTGGGATGCCCCGCCGGCAACAAACGCTCCTTAGTTCTGCAAAATACTTTCCTTGTCGCTGTCAGTCATACCTCACCATTGGTATCCTGTCTGTGTTTCAACATGCCATCTGGATTCTGGCCTCGAGGGGGCCTCCCAGGCATTCTACATCATTATGTACGTCCACGTGTTTGCAGTTGTTTCAATCCTGACTTCCTGGCTCTCCCGAATGCCACAACAAACAGCATCCCTAATGTGTGCGACACGTAGACGGAGTCTCTCGTTTCGTTCGAATATACTTCCACAACCGTTCAACAGCAGCCTCACAGTATTGTCTTTGTGGGAGGTCTGGGAGACGGTCTTGCAACGACATCTTATACGGCTGATCTCGTGCGCTCGTTGCAATCAACCAAGTGGTCACTCTTCACCCTAAATCTTTCATCCTCCCAGTCGCAATGGGGTCTTGGTCATCTTGACAGAGATACGGACGAGATTGCGGAATGTCTACGGTACATCAAAGACTACAAGACAGCCAAGTACGGCAGCAACAACAAAGTCGTCATCATGGGCCACTCCACCGGCAGTCAATGTGTGCTGCATTACTTGCATCGTCCGAATCCCCTCACAAGCAAGCAAGCTTTCGATCCCGACCTGCAGCACGCTCAACGCCTGGCAGTCGACGGGGCAATTATGCAGGCACCAGTGTCTGACAGAGAGGCCATCATGTCGGTTTTGCGCCACGGACTCGGGGGCAAGTCGGCCGGTGAGATCCGAGCCGTGTGGAACAAGGCGGAAGCCTTTGCCGAGGGCGCTGCGAAGAACGACCAATCCATTGATACCCTCATTCCTTTATGGATGACCGCCCCAATCTACTCTACTACTCCGATAAGCTGTCGAAGATTTTTGAGTCTCGTCAGTCCAGATAGTCCCCAGTCGCCTGGAGAAGATGACCTATTTAGTTCTGATCTCAGTGACGAGCAGCTGGGCAAGACCTTTGGAATGATTCGAAAGCAAGGATTGTTGAAGTACAAGCTGATGGTCTTGGTTTCGGGCAAAGACCGATCAGTTCCAGACTGGGTTAACAAAGAGGATCTTTTATGGAGGTGGAAGAATGCCACTGATGGCAAGGCGGAAGGCCAGACATGGGACTCTAAGCACAGTGGAATCATCCCTGGCGCATCTCATGCGCTAAGTGACCCCGATCAAGCCGAGCCACGACAGTGGCTTTGTACGAGGGTATTGGGGTACTTGCAGGTCGTGGAGACATTTTGAAGAGATCTTCCTCTTCAAAACATAAATGTCAACAGTTACGGACGGCTTGTGACAGTCGTTCGTGGGATGCAGCGCATCCGTCATTGCAGCTATGATAGAGCCTACGGCAGCCAGCTGGCTCGACGCCTCTATCGGCATAATTCTCCGAACTCTTACGAAGACTCGGGCCTTCTCGGCAGCCTCGATAGCTAGGATGCAAATAAGTGAGTCCGTGCAGAGCGTAGACGAGACGATTCATGTTAAATCAACGAGAAATGCGAGCCGCGTCAGGAGCGGCTCACTTTCGCCGGACCGAGCCGTCTGTCAGGGATGGATGGGCGGCTGTGGTAAACAGGGGAAATGCAGGCAGCACAGCAATATGGCATGCTAGGGATGGTCACATTTCTCCATAGACCGGGGTGGGCTTAGAACATTCCGACGGAAGAAGGGTCCAATCCCACGTATACGAGTATTCAGACTTGCTACTCCTTCCTGGTTTCAGGGGTAAAGATGTCGGCGGTACGAAGCGCTTCCGGTAGTCTGGTTTGGGCTGCTGTGACATGTCGCTGGAAAGTTCCTTTCCTTGTCTTTGGCTTGCGGAACGCTGTGCGTTCCCTTTATATATTTTTTGTCACAGAGGGTTCTCTCGATGGATGTGGCACTCTGCATCCAGTCTCTCGGTTTAACACTAACGTAGGTGCATAGCGAGTGGGCCATCACACCGAGTGGGCCACCTTCACCACTTTGGCAGAGCTCAACCCTTCTAGACACAACCATAACATCCTAAATCAA